>SEYY01006707.1:0-28923 GCA_009176605.1 Armadillidium nasatum | reverse complement strand
CAATTTGCACACTCACTCTGAATATTATATATATATATATATATATATATATATTATATATATATATATATATATATATATATATATATATATATATATATATATATATATATGTTCGTGTGCGTGTACTGCAGAGGAATCAGGCGTAAAAAGAGCGCAAAGAAAGAAAGAGTACCTAATCCAAGCATTTATTTATTTACTTATATTTTGTAGTGAAAGAAAGCATAATTTAAAACTAAGCTCAAAATGAAATGAAAGAAAGATTGCCTTTCTTGAAAAGGAAGTTTTATGGTTGAAACTCTGATTAAAAATTAAGACAATAGTAAAATAAAACACGCTAAAGGATAAGGGTAAAAACTAAGTAAGAATTTTTTTCCAAAAGAAAAAGGAATATTTTATAAACTCTTAAAAATAAAATATCTGTAAGAAGAAAAGACAGAAAGAAACAAAATTCAAACTGAAAGTCTTTGATAAGCAAATTTGAAGAAAAAAAAAACAGTTGTTTTATATTAAATAATTTACCTTGGAATCATTTAAAAATATTCTCATGATAACCTTCACAATCTTATTCCTTTTATAGTGAGAAAGGGAAAAAATGTTTAAATTAGGGTCTTAAAATAGTTTTTCATAAATACATTACATTTATATCTCTTTTTCTAACTTTCCATTAGGGAAATTCAACACTTATTCAGCTTAAAATTTTTATATTTATGGAAATGAGATCCGATTATAATATTACCATATATATATATATTATATATATATATATATATATATATATATATATATTATATATATATATATATATATATATATATATATATTATATATATATATATATATATATATATATATATATATATATATAAGGAAGCTTCATTAGCGAAGTGTGGCCGCCTCAACAGGGGTGGTCAGGGGGTGAGAAGGTAAAAAAAAAAAAAAAGGTATATATTATATATATATATATAATATATATATATATATAATATATATATATATATATATATATATATATATATATATATTATATATATAATATAGTAATAGGGGCACTTTAAGATTTTTTCGAGGTAGCTAAATATGGCAACCTGTCCCTTACGGTGTTTTCTGCATTTGCGTGCAATCCTGCATTCTCAGTAACCGGAAGCAGGGGCGTTGGAACTTCTTTTTGTAGGATCAGTTTCTTTTGGGCTTCTGCTTGGGACTGCTTCTTTTGGACGTCTTCTTCTTGGGGCAGTTCGGCTGTAGTGGCGGTTTCTTCTTCGGCTCCTTGGATGAAGTGAAAGTAACTTGAAGTAAGTGTAAGTAACTGTTAGATCTGGATGCCCGTAATGAAACCCAACCTCTTCTGAATAGATTTTTAGTCGTGTAGGCCTAAATCTTGCAATGTTGATTTGAATTGTTTCATTTTAGATGATAAAAGGAATAGACTTCGACTACTTTTAAACTTCACACCAACTTATCTTTTAATTTAATATTATTTAATATTTTACCGTTTTAAAAACCATATATTTTTTTTAAAAAAAATACGATTTTTTAAAAATATTTTCCTAAATTTTGTCACTTACTTAAGATCTCTTCTTTACAAACTCCGCGTAAGCAAATTTTTAATCTACTTTCAATCCTGACGACAACGAACTCTCCTGATTTTTATTTCTCTTTTCTTTCCAATAATTTCTTCAGATTTCTACTCTTCCATGATGATTTCATTGCGACTTCTTCAAGCGACAGTCAAATTTTTTTTTTTTTTTTTCACCATACCCCAGGTAGGACTTTCGTCCTGTCAGTAGGATCTTCCGTGGAAGATCCTTGGGTTTCTTGGGCCCATATCTATATATATATATATATATATATATATATATATATATATATATATATATAATATATATATATATATATATATATATATATATATATATATACATATATATTAAATTAGAAAAAGTGTTGGAGATAGGACAGATCCTAGAGGAACACCACAATTTACACATTTATAGGAAGAATCGTGGCCTTCTACAAAAGCTACCATAGAACGACCTTCAAGGAAATTAGAGAAAAGGTCACAGAGGGAAGGACAGATTCCGAAAGAGGAATCTTCCTATTAAGGGTAGATTTGAAAACTTTAGAAAGAATTGAAGTTAAAGAAATTGGACGGCAGTTAAAGGGTTGAGAAGGGTCCCCCTTCTGCGACGTGACTATTTTCTATAGGTACTACAATGGCAGGTACTCGAGATAATTAGCCTCTCGCATCCCTCCACCATTGCTTCGTCATAGTTGCACAAGGGATGCAATGCTTTCGCACGAATTTCATGTGGATGATGGAAACTTCAGGCTTGCCCGTTGTGGTGGCTCCTTCTTTCCAGCCACCTCTGTTCTGTGGAATTCTCTACCATCATCTATTTTTTATCCGATATTTAATCTTCCTTTCTTTAAAGCTTCCATCTGTGCCTACCTGAGGGATGTACGTTGGGTTCGAATCTGAGTGAGTTTTTTCATTTTCTTCATGTTGTATATGCCACCTCCATGAAAAGGGTTCTGCCTGTGAGTGGTGGTAAACTGTATATATATATAAATATATATATATATATATATATATATATATATATATATATAGTTTATGTTTATCGGAATAAATCTTTGAAACTCGCAATACAAAAATTGTTTTCTAATCTATTTAATGATGTAAAATTATTTTGAAACACCTTGCAAGTATAAATCTTATATTTTACCCGTTTTATTACTCGTGTATATATATATATATATATATATATATATATATATATATATATATATATATATATATATATATATATATATATATATATATATATATATATATATATATATATATATACGGTATATAAAACACCAATATACATATAATACAATATATAAAACATACAATATAACTATCCAACATCCACCCACAAGTTCTCTTATACAACACTCCCATACCCTTCAACAAAACTCCAAAGATTCTTGGCCTAACCTTTGACACCCACCTCACTTTCACCAAACACATCCAAAATACCACCTCAGCCTCAAACAGAAAACTCAACATCCTCAAAACAGTGGCCAACACAGACATAAGCAACAACATAAAACCTCAATTGCCATATACAAATAATTTATACGCCCCACCATCAACTATGCCTCCCCTGTCTGGCACCCAATGCTCTCCATACAAAACTTTGACACTCCAAATAACGCAAAATAGAGCCCTCCGCACAATTACTGACTGCACACCCACAACCCCTCAACAACACCTACATAATGAAACCAAATATTTCCTTTAAACAACCACTTCGAAATGATAGGCACTCAATTTTACGCAAAAACCCTCCTACCCACATACTCATGCCACAAAACTCTCCTCCAACCTACCAAACACAGACTACAACCATAGGTGGGCAGTAACGCGTTACATGTAACGGCGTTACGTAACGGGCGTTACAAATGTAACGAGTAACGGTAACGCTTCAAAGGGTTTTAAAATGTAACGCTGTAACGGTAACGCTACCCCATTTTTACAAATTATAACGGGTTTTTCCGTTACTCGTTACTCGTTACATCCTACACACGAAACTCCACTGTGTTGAACATTTTTTTATTTTTATGGAAACGAATTTTAATTTTTCAAGATTTTTAAATATATATATATATATATATATATATATATATATATATATATATATATATATTATATATATATATATATATATATATATATATATATATATATATATATATTATATATATATATATATATATATATATATATATATTAAGTTACTATAATTAAAATCCTTGTCTTTCTTTTTTAATTTTATTTATGCTCAATATGGTTACTGAAAATTATTATCATTTATTATTAAGTGATTAATTATGTTTAAATAGATCTTAATTATTACTATTATTATTATTATTATTATTATTATTATTATAATTACCTAACTTTACAATACATTATTACTGTCATTATTATCATTATTAATATAATAATATCTACTCTTAATACTTTGCATACCGTCCAATAAAATTAAACAATGTTGAAAGAAGATCGGCTAACTAGGGTTCAAAGTGAAGCACAATTCAGATAATCTTCTACGTTTATTAATTAATAAAATAAATTATAAAAAATTTCAAATATGGACAATATTGTATCACTAAATTCCATAAATGTATATCATTTATTGCACAAAATTTAATAATGAAACTTAAAATATATATAACAATTTTAAAAACTGTATATTTAAATTATTTGGTCAATGATAGTAATATAAATTGCACTTTTTGAATAAAAGTTTAAAAACTGTTAGTTAATCCAATGATTTAATCGTCAGCAGTAAATATGTATATATATGATCATGTACGAAAACTGTAAACTAATAATTAAGCCCAAAAGGGTTTTAAACCAAAAGTAACGCGTTACATGTAACGGCGTTACATGTAACGAGTAACGGTAACGCTTCAAAGGATTTTAAAATGTAACGATGTAACGGTAACGCTACACCTTTTCTCTCAAGTAACGAATAACGGTAACGCTACCCAATTTCATGTAACGATGCCCATCTCTGACTACAACAACCTCTATAATCCACAGCTACCTTCTACAAACAAATCCTAAATCACATCCCCCCACCCCCTCCCAATACCACGACAACCAAATATATTCATACTCAACTAACACATTCCTACTTGATAAACAGACCACCAAACAACATCCTTAACACACCCACTCCTGAAATAAACCCCGACTTCAGCACCCTCCCAAGACACTCATAAATCTCTTTAGTAAGGTTGAGATGTGGACACCACTCAAACTTATAACAATACAAACATAAATACAATATAAACCAGTCAACATCTCCCACTTGTACCAGATGCGGTGAGGCCCCTGAGACCGAGTCACACTGTCCATCCAATTCTCGCCTGAGAATCTCCAGGGACATCACTACCTTGAATGATCTCTGGACGAGGCCGACTGCGGTGGGAGGCTTCATCAGCGGTGATGCCACCTCAGCGTGGGGTGGTCAGGGGGTGAGAAGGTAAATATAATATATATATATATATATATATATATATATATATATATATATATATATATATATATATATATATATATATATATATATATATATATATATATATATATATATATATATATATATACTCCTAAGCACCTTAGAAGTTGTATACAAATTCAGCAACATAAAGGAAGCATTACCTTTTAATAGTAATTAATGCTAATTGATATTAAAAGATTCTTAGACGAGAAAAGACTGACTCAAAATATGAGAAGCATTTTGAAATATTAAACGATTGTTTTGTTTGATAGAAGAGTTAATGACCTTTTGGTAGAGTGGGATTCTTAGTAGACATGTCATGCAAGACCTTATGTCTAATGGCTTATTTCCAAGTCGTTTTCAGACTCGGACGATGAAAGAGATAGAGGAACCTACATAAGATCCCCATGGTATCGGTGATATGAAAATACAACTAATTTTATTAATACAACTAATTGGTTTCTGTAAGTGACAGAAAAATTAAGACTTTTGGAATTGGTAAATGCAAGTTTTCAATTGATGTATAGAAGAAAAGGTTAATTAAGATTTTTCTTGACATTCCTCCTCAATGATACCTAGACACAACCTGCAGGCAGAAAAGTTTAGCAGTGTATATGCTAGTTTTCAAGGTACAGTATGATCTTAGTAGATCCTTTTTTCAAGACTTGGACAGTTTTGATGACCACGTAAATAAGAAAACTGTTAAGGGGTGGGTCCAATTTCAAAAAAAAGTTTTTTTTATTTTAAATTTTTGAGCGATTCTTATGAAATTTGCTGGGAATATGCATTTCAACGCGCTGAGAGAAAATCGATTTCTGACGATTTTCTATATCTATAACTGTTTGTAAGTTTTTTTGGGGGAACATTTTACCCCCCAAAAAAGTGAATAGCGGAGCCAAACCACTTGTCAAAATGACCTGAAAACTTAACTGTATATTCTCAGCCTCAATTGCAAGAAAAGCAAAGTGGCAATTTTTGATATCTGTTTTAGGAAAAAAGTTATATGCCTTTGAATTTCAAAAAAAAAAAAAAAAAAAAAATTGGAAAATTTACCTTCCGGACAAAAAAATTTAAAAAACTACACATTAGGATTTTTAAATTTTGGCAGGTGCTTAGAGGTGGTATAGAGCTAAAACTTTTTCTCAAAAGATCATTCAATGTTATTTGTCTTTTTTTTTCGAGATATAGCCTCTCAAATTTTGAAAATTTTTTAAATTTTTTGAAAGTTGGCCAACTTTGAGAGGCTATATCTCGAAAAAAAAAAAGAATTAACATTGAATAAAGTATTGAGAGAAATTTGTAGGTTAATACCTGAAAAATTTGTAGGAGTATTTTTTTTTTAATTTTCTTGTCAGGAAGGGTGAATATTCCAAAATTTAAAAAAAAAAAATTATCGACGGTTGTACAGAAAAGGGCATATAACTTTTTCCCTATAAAGCAAATATCAAAAATCTGTTAGAAGCTTTTGCAGCTAATACATTTTTGAATATAAAGTTCATTTGTCCAGTGGAATTTCCCCGTTATTCACTTTTTTTCTGGAGAAAATTTTCCAAAAAACTTTTAAACCGTTATAGATACCAAAAAAAAAAAAAAAAAAAAAAAAAAAATTGAGTTTCTTGTTCAGCGCGTTGAACTACATAGACCATGAATATTTCAGGATAATGGTTCAAAAAATAATAAAAAAAAATTTCAAATTGGACTTTAGAAGCATTTCGATGAAATGAAATGAAATAACTGAAATTTTTGATTGAGTGAAAAGAAATCTCCAATGTAATCGCAAGTCCTGTTGATTAATTAATGTGAGGATAGAATTGTTTGAATGTATCCTTAATTGAAGTACATTAGTGGGGTCTTTGTGGAGTAAATATTGACTTTGCATGTCATCACCAAAAAATCATGTAAACACTTCAGTTTGAACCTTCTTGAGAAAATAAATGTTGGGATGGAAATTGTTATATAATTAAAAAAATTCACTTGGTTGTAGTATAAGAAACTGTAGTATGCTCAGTGCTTGGAAAATTTGGGTACTGTTATACATGTAAACCTCTACAAGTTACTGGGAAGAAAATGTTCATGAGTGCCAAGTCGAGGGGTATATTGGTAAGCCAGGACTCGACATCAGTCACTTTACTGTGAAACTACAATCTGTCATGAATAGTTCTATCCAATCTTATTTGGTCAACACACCACTAAATCCCTTTTATGAGCATGGTCCCTTTATATTTCATAAGCTTCTCTTCTAAGAGTCTGATGAATTGAAATGTAAATACGTATAAGCTAACACCTTCATCACTGTGTACAGTAACTGAAATTTACCTTTGCAGGCAGATTATATATAAGTTGCTGAAATACCTTTAAAAAACTTGGATAGAAACTGAGGTGATTAAACTTCAACACTGGCTTAAAATTCAAAACTAAGCGACCAAAGTTTTGTTTCTTTTTTGAAAACTTCTTAATTAAGTACAAAAAGAAAAATTGAATGTTGAAACCTAAGATGTTCCAAGATTATAGATTAGCAGTGGTCCCTTTAGATATCAGTTCTACAAAATAGAATCTATTAATTAGGAGAAGCAACAGAGCATATGTATAAGTTAAAACTCATTGTGAAGTCAAAAATATCAGGAACATTAGTTTGTGGCAGACATCGTACCATTTAATATCACTAGATAAGAATCCACTCTGATAATAGTGATAGGGAAAATCCACAATTTAGGATGGAAAACGAAGAACAAAAAATGTAATACCTGAAGAGAAACAAAAAGCATCCAAATATGAAAGAAAAATGTAAGCAGAGAGAATAATGGAGTCTGAACCAAACCAATACTTGTACTTTTCAACCTATAAAAAATTATTTGACAAAACAAGATACAAAAGCTTGGTAAAAAATGTCAGAAAATCTCGAAAGAGATGAAAAGGATTTGAGGGAAATTTAGATCAATTGAAAGCAAAATACAACTATTAAAATAGATGAAAATGAATAAGAATGTAGATATATTCAGAGAAAGATGTGTGACCTTATAAGAATTATCTTCCTCTGTGTTTAGATTATTTTGAGAGAAACCAGTAATTTTGAAGGGATATAAAATCTGGAGGAAAAATATTAATAACATTAGTTATGGTGATGATTTCATATACGTAGCTCATTTTGAAGGAAAACTTTACGTGTGGCAGCCGAAACAATGAGAAGAAAATCTTGAAAATATATAAAGTAAAAACTGAGGTTATAGTTACGATGAGAAGAGAGGAAATAATTAGGAATATAATCATGGTAGAGCAAAACTTAGTAAAACAGGACGATGAAGTAACTTTGTATTGGAAATTGTGCTGATTAAATAAAGAGAAGAATTATGAGTCAACGATGTCTTAAAAGATTAAGAATTTTGAGACAAAATTCAAGATTTCATTATATGCAAGATGCAAGAATTTGTGCTATCCATTATCTTTATACAATGCATGCAAATGAAAGAAGAGTACAGGTAAATAAAACGATTCTAAAGGAAAATTCTGAAGATTTAATAAAATGAAAGAGCGGTTAAGAAGTTGTTAGAAACTAGAAATAAACTATGGTGAAGATCAAGAGAAAGAGAAAAGTTAATAATCTACAATATGTGTAGGTATATATATATATATATATATATATATATATATATATATATATATATATATATATATATATATATATATATATATATATATATATATATATATATATATATATATATATATATATATATATATATATATATATATATATATATATATATATATATATATATATATATATATATATATATATATATATATATATATATATATATATATATATATATATATATATATATATATATATATATATATATATATATATATATATATATATATATATATATATATATATATATATATATATATATATATATATATATATATATATATTCCAATTTTGATTCGAGGGTATTTCAAAGATTCGACAAATTGCAAATTTAGCTGAATTCGGATTCGATTCGGATTGAGATACACATCCGAATCCTTTCATATACGGTAACATCAAATTTAAACGCATTATTTTCCCTATCAAATGAAAGATCATGCAAACCTACATGACATCGTAAAATCATTGTTGCCAAACTTAAAAAGCAAAATACTCTATTCAAATTCAAATTCATGAAAAAAAAAATAAACTTCATTTTTTTAAACGGAGACACCGATAAATGAATGAAACATTATTTATAAATTTTTAAAAATCTTATTTCTCTTGAAATTATTATATCAAATTTTTTTATACTATTATTATTATTTTCATTAATTATATATATATATATATATATATATATATATATATATATATATATATATATATAATATATATATATATATATATATATATATATATATATATATATATATATATATATTATATATATTATCCTCTCCCAGGAAGGGTTTTCACCCTGTCAGTGGAACCAGCATCTTTCCCCATCTGCTTGAAGAAGTTCTCCCAGAGCCCTCCAAAAGATCAAGTTCTTCGGCTCGTCGGTCCCCATGCCGGTCCATGAGTCCTAAGACTCTTCAGGTAGGGTTTTCACCCTTTCAGTAGGACCAGCATCGTTCTCAAAAAAAACTCCAAACACTCTCTCCCAGGGGTCTTCAAAAGATTGCACTTCTCCGAGCAATGGTTCCCAATGCTGGTTCTGGAGTAATTACAAGCCGTTGACAGAGAAATCACAAGGCCGGATGGCTAGTCCTGTCGTCCTTGCATTTAGTTCTCTTCACATGAACCGATCCTGTCGTCGATTTTCAAATTATATATATATATATATATATATATATATATATATATATATATATATATATATATATATATATATATATATATATATATATATATATATATATATATATATAATAAAATTAAAAAAATTATACCTAAAAGAAAACTAAATCAGTATATTTTAGCAAATTGTTTAATAATTAATTAAATAGTTTCACTCTCTCTCATCCTCTCTAAAAAACACTTACATCCTTTTGAAGATCTGTCGTCAATTTACAATCGTCATCCCTCGTCAATTCTTTACTTACAATATATATATATATATATATATATATATATATATATATATATATATATATATATATATATATATATATATATATATATATATATATATATATATATATATATATATATATATATATATGTATATATTAGAGAACCTTGATTTTGTAGACAGTGCCAGTATAAGTGCTAGGTATTAGTGAAGGGAAATTGAACCCACGCTCTTTCCTGAGCCTATTTTAAGGGAAAATTAAAGGGAACTTGAGGGGAACTAAGAGGAAACCACCCTCTTCCTCAAGCTCTTTACTTAACCTTTTAAGCCGCTTTTATTTCTATTGTGATTTTTCTTCTAGATTTTAAATGGCACTTGTGAATATTACTTGCTTCAAGTTCCGACGATCTTTTTTGAGTTTTTCTAGCTTTTTCTAACTTTTTGGAGCAATGGCATCTGCCACTATTGCTTAGACCAGGCTCACTCAGTGATGCCCTCTCGTGCCTGTACGCACGAGCACAAATACATAACACTGTGACGTCACGGCACCGGATCATCTTAAACTATGACCTTATCTTTCCGCCATCTTTTTTTCATTTATGACGTTATTATTATGACATTTCAGACATCTTGATCAAGTTGTTTTCAAATTTTCTCTTCTTTTTCTAAACTACATTTATCTTAACTTTATTTTAGCCCCACCTATTCAGTGAAATTCAAATTTTCAAATCTATCGAGACCGAGATTCAAAAGCAGGAAATCATTAATGGAAATCCCTGACGATGCTATTTTGTCAAACTGAATCTTTCCTGAGAAAGCGTAATTTGTTCAATTTATGGGAGAGTTTTCATTTCCTCTTCTCTCATACACTTGTTGCGATTTTGATATATTTATTACTTTGTTAATTATATAATCATCTTTTATATTGTCCAAAACTATAATATAATTTATATGAAATTTATATAATCACATTTTTGAGTTACAGTAATTATATAATTTCTGGCACCAAATAAGTTCGCTTATCAGTTACTAAAATTATGACGTCATCAGAGTTACGTGAATTTTGAATCCGGCAGAGTCGGAATCAAAATTAGAAATCGTATGATCCACGGCGTCGTATCTCCGGTGGCACCCACGTGTCTTTCACCAGATATATATATATATATATATATATATATATATATATATATATATATATATATATATATATATATATATATATATATATATATATATATATCGTATTATTATGGCGTCATTAGCATCGCGTAACTTTATATCGGGCTCAGAGTCGGAGTCAAAATTATAATCCGTAGGATCCCAAGATCACTATCCGTGATGAACCCTCTAATGTGCAACAAATGTGAGGGCAAAGTCGCACGAGCGCATACACATATACATGATATAGTTAAATAATTGTGACAAAGATGTATCGGGTAATTTTTTTATTGTTTGACATACATGTATCATAGTGTATATGACAATGAAATGCCAGATACTACTTTTATACTTAATATTTACTACTTTGAATTATCAAGCAGTCTTTTTAAATTCTTAATATATAAATAAATAAATGTACACAACACAACATTCCCTAATTAATTAATATTTTAAATATTTAGTAAACATTGATATCCGATATAGAGGTGCTAGAAATGATGTCACAATCACGTAGATGACATTTGTATTTCATTAAACCAATTCCCAATTCTTGATATTATCTAGTAATGACTCACTTCATTTACACTTGAAATATAGCGTAATCCCCTGCTTTCACACTTAATGTTTTTATAAGTAAAATATTCCTTATTACATAACAAACCAATGTCTTAATAAGATTTTCTACAAGTAATACATCATTAGTTGATATTATAACATAACTTGCAACCCATTACTATATTTTTTTAATGGAACCATGATGCCGTATAAATCTCTTAGAATTTTCATCCAATTTTCTTTAAACTATGACAAAGTTATCTTAAACTTTTTTTATTTTACATTTTCTATATTTCTCTTTCAAGCGAGGATCTTGAAAAAAAATTATTTTAAGCTTATTTCATTTTACCTTTTCAATATTTTTTTATTTTCAACTGCAAAGTTTTCTAAAATAAATTTTTACTTAAAAAAAGAATTACGTGATAAAAATAATAACTTCCAAAAAACATTATTTAAAAGATTTAGAAAACTATTTTTTATTTACATTTTTAAAATATTTTTACTAAAATTTCTTTATATTATGGGGTAAAGCATTAAAACACGTAAAACGTATAAGGATACATCCATCCTCCACTTCTGTACACTTACACACTCACATAAACCCCTTTGCATAAACATGAACAGACATACACACGTGCAAACACACTTTCCTTAGCACTTAAACATTATGATCTCTCTCTCTCTCTCTCAATCTTTGTAAATTTATTTCGTTCTCTGTTAGACTATTGTCAGTAAAATAATTTGAAGTTATATTTTCCTTTGAATAATACCTTCACCAGATGTGAAGGAGTTATTGAATTGCCGTTATAATATGAAATCCGATATGAAGCAGATGGTTATGCTATACGGCAAGTATAAATGAAGTAAGTCATAAACAGGAAATATCAGAAATTGAAAAATGGTCGGCTCCAAAACAGAACCATTACGTGATTATAACGTTAAAGACCATGTTTGTTTTGGACGTACTTACCAGATACTTACTAGAGCTTCTAGCATCTCTATTTCGGATATAAACGTTTATTAAATGTATAAAAAATGAATGAAAGAGACTATTGGAAACTTAGTTTCGTGTGCATTTATTTATTTATATATAAGTATTTAAAAAGGTTGCTTGATAATTCAAAGTGGTATGCATTAAGTATGAAAGTAGTGCCTAACTTTTCATTTTCATATACGTCGCGATACTTATATCTGTAAATGACTATGTTTTATATATTTATTTATTTACTTAATCATGTACAGTCGTGAACAGAAGTTCGTTCCTATTAAGCTGGAAATAAATATTTATATAAAATGGAGATCATCTCAGATTCAGCCAATCACAGTTTAATTAAGCACCTCTCAATGTTTTTATTCTCTTTTTATTCAAAATAGAGCTTTTATGAAATGATCTCCATTTTATATAAATATTTATTTCCAGCTTAATAGGAACGAACTTCTGTTCACGACTATACATATACACTTGATAAAAATAAATAATTGCGACATAAAGAGATAGATAGGTTTCATCACTCATACTGGACTTGGGATCCTACGGATACTAATTTTGACTCCGACTCTGAATTCGATTCAAAGTGACGTGATGATAATAAGGTCATAATAATACGACACACACACACATATATATATATATATATATATATATATATATATATATATATATATATATATATATATATATATATATATATATATATATATATATATATATATATATATATATATATATATATATATTATATATATATATATATATATATATATATATATATATATATATATATATATATATATATATATATATATATATATATATATATATATATATATATATATATATATATATATATACATATACATATTAGTTATGTATCGTATGTCAAAATTTGTAATATTCGCGAATGCGGAAGCGTATTTTCGATCTTCCACATCCACAGATGCGTATGTTTACGTTCTTATATATAAATGCTATATGTTCATATATATATATATATATATATATATATATATATAATATATATATATATATATATATATATATATATATATATATATATATATATTATATTACACATCAACAACGTTCACGGGCAGAGCCCTATTCAAGGAGAGGATACTAGATAAATAAGAAAATAATAAAAACTACAAGTCCCACATAACGCAAATGTCGTAGTTGAGAAAAGACTTGGACTTTAAATTAATTGAGATTAAATTCGGAAAGAAACAGAAGATGGGAGAAAATTCCTAAAAAAACAGAGGTGCTTGAAAGAAAGGGGCATCACAATTCAAAAGCCTGTAGTTGCCTTTGTCCACACAAAATTGATGTACAGACAATGCACTCCTTGTTCTACGAAGCTGTCCTAAATGCTGAGGTATACGAATGTACAGTTCCCCAGAACATTTGCTGCTGTATTTATTACCTATAGAAAAGAGACAAAGTACCAACGTCACATCGCAAAGATAAAGGTCAAGTGAATTAGAAAGAGCGAAACAATTTATAAAGCTTTTATCCAAAAGTTAGGTGAAATCTGAGCCAGCTCAGATATTAGAGCAGTACTTCACACAAGGGATAATGAGGCCCTTGTATAATTGGTGTAACTGCAAAGAAGTAAAAAATTCTCGCAGATTAAACAGAACTCATATCTTCTTGAGACCGCTCTAGCAAACATTTGTGATGTGACGTCTCCAAGACATTTTTTTGTTTAAGTGAAAGGGAAGAATGTTTAAATTTTCAACAGGAGAAAGAGGAGACCCATTGAAAGAAACAAAAAAGTTGGAAGGTGTCTTTGATATTGAGGTTTCAAGAAGTTGAGGTTTTAAAGAGTTGAATTTCACAAGGCTGAGTTAACCTCACTCTAAAATTCTATTCAGAACAGCAATTCTGGAATATGAAAGATGAAAACGAGTGGCAACTCTAGATGCAAATGAGGGATCAGACATGAAAAGACCAGAAGAATGAAAGGGTGAGTCATCTGCATATGAATGGATAGGTTTAGATGAGCAGTTGAGTAGATTATTAATGAAAAGGAAACATAGAGTGGGAGACATGACAGAACCCTGAGAAACACCACTGTTGATCTGAAATGAATAAGAAGTCGACTCATCACGAACAAACGAAATGGAATGATTAGAAAGAAAGCTAGACATAAGTAAGCAAAGAGAAGGAGCAAACTCAAAGGAAGTGAGGTATGCCATACCATTTCATATGCCTAAGATATGTCAAACTCGACCACAGAAGTCTCCCCATGGTCCCTAAGGGCAGAAGACGTTAAATTTATGAGATAGGAAAGTATATGACCAGTAGATCTTAAATGTCGAAAGCCATACTGATGATCAAAAATAAATGAGAGTTGAAAAGAAATTGAGAGATCCTAGACAGAATGCGAGTGAGAGATATAGGGCGATGGTTAGAAGGATCAGAGCGACTGCCTTTCTTCGGAATAGGATGGACTAACGCTTTCTTCCAACAAGAGGAAAAGTATTAGTATAGAGAGATAGAGAGGAAAGTTTAACGAGGGATAAAGTCAGCACAGAAACACACTCCCTTAAAACTCTTCTAAACAATATTCACAAATAAAAAAAAATAGTAGGTAGCGTTTTTTATAAATAACTTTTTCCTCCAGAAGGGTACGATTTTTGCAAATTTTTTTTCAAGTGCTTATATAACTTTTTTCTAGACGTGATATCAAAAACCTATTCCCACCAATGCAAGAAATTGGGGCAAAGGTATTCAGCTAAATTTTCAGCTCATGTGGACCAGTGGTTTGATCCAGTTATTCATTTTTTTCAACTTTGGGTCCAAATAAGTTTCAAACCGTTATAGACTAAAAAAAAATGCTCGAAATCAACTCAGAACTTCGTGAAAAAATTCACATACTTTGAAAATTTCAGCTCAATCAGTCAAATAATAAAAAAAAAAATTTCAAACAAAATATAAGAAAATTAAGATTTTTTTTTTTTTTTTTCTTTTCTGTTTCTTTTGACCGCTCCTTTTCTGCTAAGTGAATGTTCATCTTTGTGTTTTGATTTTAGATACTCCAAAAAGATTTGGTTGAAATTTTTTTACTTGTAGCACCCGGAGGTTCTTTTCTAATTTTCTGACTGCAGATGTTAACATTTAGCTATTTCGAGCCTATCCTGAAACATTGTAAAGTATTCAAATACTGCAGAAGCTGATCTTTTAGCCATATTGACTGAAAGTATAAAAAAAATAATAATTTTTAAATAATGCAGCTAAATGATACAAGTTTGATACATGGCAATAAAATAACAATGATATGTATAAATACAGGTTAAATTGATAATTTTATATCTTATATTTTTTCAAACTTTACCTTAGGGTCTTCCTTAAGTAAACCTGTTGAATCACTATTATGAATTAGAATATTTTTTTTTTAATTTTTGTACTTTTTTTAAACTTTAACTATACAAAACTGTAATTTGTAATTTGATGCATATAATCATTAATTTACGTGAATCTTAGCTATTCTACTCCTTCCTTACAATTAAATAAACCTTATATCTAATTTTATTAACCATAAATTTCAGTGCTTTTGACCTCTTTACAAATTTTAGGAAACCCCGGCCAGAACCCCGGCCCCGGCCCCGGCCCCGGCCACGGCCCCGGCCAAATTCCAACCCCGGTCGGTCCTATATATATATATATATATATATATATATATATATATATATATATATATATATATATATATATATATATATATATATATATATATATATATATATATATATATATATATATATATATATATATATATATATATATATATATAATATATATATATATATATATATATATATATATATATATATTATATATATATATATATATATATAACAAGTAATACAACATTATCAAAAGGAATCAAAACCAAATGAAGCAAATTGAAAAAACGAGATTTCTGACTCGCGATAAAAAATATTTCTAAATATGATATTTACAGAAATTTGCTTTCAACCTCCCTTTTTTGCACATGTGTGTATGTATGTGTGTGTGAAATTTTGTATGCCTTACATAACCAAATAAGACATCAAGAGTAAATTACATATGAGAAACTTTGAGATTGATTTTAGAATCAAGAATAATGCAAAAGTGAGGTAATGTGTGAGATGGGTTGGGGGCTCTGCACAACTTTGAAATTTTGAACACAGTATCAGACCGTGATAGTGTACTACATAGAATTCAAATGTATCTGCATTTAACATGACATGTTTTTTTTAAGAAAAAGAAGAATGTGCACAAATGATTCCTTTATAGCTTTGTCAGCCTTTCAGTGCTCGAACGGGAAGTGGCCTACAAGATCTATAGTGATCTTTCCAATCACTAATGCCATCTTATAACTAACTTTATGGTACGATTCAGAACCATATGGCTTATACCTTGTACTTGAATAGTCTTAAAAATGGTAATTTTATCCAAGTCACAAATATGTAACGCTATAACAACAACACGATGTTGTTTTCTATAATTATTTAACATGCAACAGACAAAAACAGTGTTGAAACTAAAGTGTGAAGATTAAATATTGACAATCTCATATCATCTCCTTAAGGCTCGATTACACTAGGCGAGTATTCAGTCCAGCAAGTAGTGAGTTTACTAGCAAAGAGTAAACTCGCTCAGTGTAATATACCCCAGCGAGTAAACTCGCTACTTGCTACTGAAAAGTTAAAGAACCGGCTACTTTGCAATCTACTCTCTGGCTTGTAAACTCGCTCAGTTTAATCGACGACTCGCTCAATCACTCACAAGATTATCAAGAGGTACAGTCGTGAACAGAAGTTCGTTCCTATTAAGCTGGAAATAAATATTTATATAAAATAGGGATCATTTCAGATTCAGCCAATCACAGTTCAATTAAGCCCCGCTCAATGTTTTTATTTTCTTTTTATTCAAAATAGAGCTTTTATGACATGATTTCCATTTTATATAAATATTTATTTCCAGCCTAATAGGAACGAACTTCTGTTCACGACTGTACAAGCAATAAAAAAATAGAATAAACACTGCGAATGAAGAGACTAACCTTGTAATTTAATTTGAAGCAAGGTGTCTAAATGTTTGCACATATTTTGGGACAAGGTTTTCGTTTTAATATTTAAAAATTCGATATTCTTAATGTTTCATATCAAACAATATTTTTCATATATTTTTGAAAATTTAATAACAGCATTGCTATTCCACTTTGACAATTAATTTAAAATTTTAAATAGGCGGGATAGGTGGAAATACTTAAAACGAAGAACATACATTATGAGAGAATAGATGATTCGGTGTAGCGAGTAGCGTGTTAAATAGCCCAGTCTAATCGACTACTCGCTCTTTCGCCGGTTTGTAAACTCGCTATATATATATATATATATATATATATATATATATATATATATATATATATATATATATATATATATATATATATATATATATATATATATATATATATATATATATATATATATATATATATAAGTAGTTGCGCTAACATATGAGGAATCATGGGCGTGGTCTAAGAGGGGGCATGGTCCCAGGAACTGGGACTCCATGGGGCGTAGTCCCAGGGTACTTTTAGCCCTGGGTCGTTAGCCCCAGGGTATCCGTGGTATAATAAGGTTCCAGGAAGGTATGAGGCCCCCGGGGGGACCCCCAATCCCATAAAAATTAAAAAATAAAAATAAAAAATAAAAAATAAATAAATAAATAAATAAATAAAAATAAAAATAAAATTAAATAAATAAAAAATAAATATTTTTATATTATATATATATATATATATATATATATATATATATATATATATATATATATATATATATATATATATATATATATATATATATATATATATATATAGAGAGAGAGAGAGAGAGAGAGAGAGAGAGAGAGAGAGAGACAGTAAAACACCCCACGGGAAATAAAAACAAAAATTAAAATTGGAGCAAGGCTTTCGAAGGGATAGCCACATCTTTGCAGGCTCTAGTTTATTATAATAAACTAGAGCCTGAAAGAGGAAGGGTGGCTATCCCTTCGAAAGCCTTGCTCCAATTTAAATTTTTGTTTTTATTTAATGTAGGGTGTTTTACTGTCTAAAATTTTACACGGTTATAGTGTAATAATATATATATATATATATATATATATATATATATATATATATATATATATATATATATATATATATATATATATATGGATGGATTCGGCTGTGGTCGAGAGAGGATATGCTTGGAAGCAGAATGGAAGAAGAAAAGTTAGAAACACCACAAGGGAGTCAAAAGAGAAAAGAAGAGAGGAATAGAGAGGAGGAGAGGAGAGAAGAAAAGTGAAGGGAGGAGAAAGCTATTGTATCTGGAGCTTAAAGATCTTCTCCGTGAAGTTTCAGTTTGTTTGTGTAGTTATTGAAGAACGATACTGACCATAGGTAAAATGAGGAAAAATTAATATTTCGTTATAATATTTCAGTATTTTTAATAGTAAATAAAAAGAAATTCAATAAAAAAAATTGTGAAGCAACATATCTTTCGATTTTTGTACTTTCGACAATTAATATAAAATTAAATATTAAAAGAAGAAGAAGAAGAAAAAAAAAAAGAATTTAGTTTGAAGTAACCTCTGATCAATAATGAATGATGATTTCGTTGCAGTCGAGTCAGATGAAGAATAGTTCTTCGCAAGGTCTTCACTTTTGGGGGGGGGGGTGAAATAATTATTACCCTTTTCCTTTTTTTTCATCAGTTTTATAGTAGAATCTATGCCGAATCCAAATCTGTGTTCAGTTTTTTAAAATTCCAAGCGGTTCCTGAGAAAAAGCCTTTTAAAGTAACCCTTGTATATATATATATATATATATGACCTTGAAAAAATTGAAAACCAGAACCCTCCAACGAAAAATTTGATTTCCATATGTTTATATTTTTTTTTTATTCTTATAGCAAATTTTCTGCTGATTCCAAATATGTAATTAGTTTTGCATATTTCCAAACGGTTGCCGAGATATGACCACTAAAAAATTCTCAAACGGGGAGAACCCCACCAATATGGACCCCAACTTTTGGGGGGAAATTTTATTAATGTTTTTCAGCAGTTTTATAGTAAAACCGATGCTGATTCCAAATCTGTATTTAGTTTTTCATAATTCCAAGCGGTTCCTGAGAAAAAGCCTATTGTAGAATGACCTTGAAAAAATTTTAAAAAAAGGACCGTAAATAGGAAAAAAAAAATTTCTAGTTTTGTAATTATTTTTCGTTATTCTTACAGCAAATGTCCTCCTGATTCCAAATATGTAATTAGTTTTTCATAACTCCAAATGGTTGCTGAGATATGACCAGTCAAATTACGATTTTACCTTTAGGTTATTTTTACGAAATATCATTTCTTAGAGAAAAAAATTTGCCAAAAAAAAAGTTTCTTATAGTATTTTTTTAAATTTTCTGTGTGAACTAGAAACACATGGAGGAAGGTACCAACGAAATTTGAACTAGGAAAAAACTCTGGATCAAAAAATATCGAGGTAAATTAATCCACAGTTGAAAAAAAAAATCCTCAAATGAGTTTAGGCGAATATCAAACTACTTATACCAAAAGCTATCAACTTTTTTAAGCATTTTTTTAAAAGCTACATATGTTTCCAATTCCTAAACGAAAAAAGCAGAAAAAAATATTAAATATTATGTATTTTATGAAGGATTTTGTAAAAAAAGTCAGAAAAAAAATGGGGTGGGTTCAAACCCCGGTAAAAAATAAACTTTCTTATAGCTTTTTCTCAAAGAAACAGAAAAGATAGAACAAGGGTTTTCCTTTAAAATCGTTTTCTATGAAGATAGACTTATCTCCTTTATTTTTAGCTTATACGGTCTCCTTAAAAGCTGGAAACCTTTTCAACTAAGATTTCTTCCCATGTACGATTGCAGGAATGCAAAATTTCTGTAATCGACACTACCCTGCATCATGCGGTTAAGGTGCATTGTATAAAAATATATATATATATATATATATATATATATATATATATATTATATATATATATATATATAATATATATATATATATATATTATATATTTATATTTATATTTATACATAATTTTTGGTTTAACCCTAAGCATCCTAACCCCTCAAAACCCAAAAACCGAAAAAAAAAAAAAAAAAAAAAAAAATAATAAAATTATAAAATATATATATATATATATATATATATATATATATAATATATATATATATATATATATATATATATATATATATATATATATATATATATATATATTATATATATATATATATATATATAATATATATATATATATATATATATATATATATATATATATATATATATATATAATATGGTGGGAGTGGCCTAAGAGTGGTGGGCGTAGCCTAATAGGGGTTCACATGACTCTGGGGCTAACGCCCCAGGGTATCTTTGGTGTAATAAGGTCCCAGGAAGGGGTGAGGCCCCCGGGGTACCCCTAAACTCCCTCAAAAAATAAATAAAAATAAATAAATAAATAAATAAGTATTACTATTATTATTATTATTATTATTATTATTACCCCAGTCCCCCCCCCAAAAAAAAAAATAAATAAATAAATGAAAAAATAATAAAAAATAAATAAAAAAATAAATAAAAAAATAAAAAAAATAAAAAAATAAAAAAATAAAAAATATTATATATATATATATATATATATATATATATATATATATATATATATATATATATATATATATATATATATATATATATATATATATATATATATATATATATACTGGGGCGTGGCCCTACGGTTCCCCGAGTAAAGTAATAGTTATTCATTAAAAATTAATTAATAAACTTATTATGAAATAATAATTATTGAATTCGTGTTAAAACACGCTGCTCCCAGCAGGGGATTCTCTCTCATCCCTCTTAGAATTATAATTATATGTATATATATATGATGGTCCGCCCCACACTCCCTTCCAACGAGGGATTCGCGTGACCACCGGGGATTCGAGTGGCCACCGGGGATTTCGCTTGGCCGCGGAAGATTCGCGTGGCCGCCGGGGTTCGTGTTTCATTTTAAAAACCCCTGTTGAATAGGGCTTGCCGTATTCAGATCTTCTGCGGATATTTTTTTTCCTTTGTTCTTATTATTATTATTATTTATTATTATTATTATTATTATTATTTATTTTTCTTATTATTATTATTATTATTTTTATTATTATTATTTTTCCATTGTTCTTTGTATTTACTTTCATCTTCTTTTGCGTGTATTTTCATCATTATTATACTTCTTAAAAACAAATAAAAAAAGGGTTTGTAGGAGTAAGGAAAAAAACTATTTTATTTTTATTATTTTACATATATATATATATATATATATATATATATATATATATATATATATATATATATATATATATATATATATATAACTAAGAAAACATTTATTTCAATTTCTTTATTATATAATTAGAAAGTAGTGCATCATTACTAAATAAATTTTTGCAATCAAAATGTGATATTATAACAGTCAATTCAATATGGGCTAACAAATGACATAAAAAATATAGGACATAGAGTGCACA
Source organism: Armadillidium nasatum (assembly GCA_009176605.1). Lineage (NCBI taxonomy): Eukaryota > Metazoa > Arthropoda > Malacostraca > Isopoda > Armadillidiidae > Armadillidium > Armadillidium nasatum. The sequence goes on along the minus strand of SEYY01006707.1, from coordinate 6,497 downwards.
TAATTTCGACGGTAAGGGTTGTATAGGATAGCATAAAGATTATATACTATTTACATTATTATTTTTAAAAAACATTTTCAAATAATTATTATTATATAAAAAGAAGTTTAAATTTAAACTGTCAATATAAATAAATTCGTCATGCTTCGTATGGAATAATAAAATCCAATGTCCATAGGCCTTAGTTCTTTCTGAAGTGTTTACAATAATACCAGTATCTTTATCCAGAATTATATCAGATATTTCATCAATTGCAAAGACACCTTTAAAGCGTTTTTTATGTTTCAATAGGCTACGTATTTCATCTTCATCCATATTGTTTAATAAGGTAGTAAAATGTTACGTACTCTGTCAATTTTTATCAAGTGCTGGTGTTCCATATACACAATAATTGAAATAGACTCAAGAATGCTGGAATAAAATTAGATCTAATTCTGATTTACAGCAATCGATGCTTGAGGGGTGGAGGAAATGCATGTTAGCGGTGTTAAGGGTCAACTATTAATGAACATTTTTTTTACAAATGTAGCTCTATATTAAGGTAGACAGTTGCCATATTTTACATTTCAAATATTTCTTTTATTTTTCTATTACCCGCTTTCTTTTTTGGTTTACTTGTTTTCCTTTTCTTCTTATTATTTTTTCTTTTTTTACCGACCCTATGACTCTTGTTAAGTCTCTTTGTTTTTTACGCATACCCATACGTCTAATGCCTTCGCTAGTCATTTTACGCCTTATTTTACGTTTCATATCGTCTAGAATTTCATCTGATGTTTCAGCTAAACGTCTTTTTAATGCATTACGCGGCTCTGCCCCTGCCATGACATCTTGAAATGTACGAAGACCCTTTCTAGCCACTTTACCGGTTAAATATCTTCCTCCAGATTTAAATAAAGGTATGGCACGTCGCATTAATGATGTAAAGAAACCCCCCAGTCCATAACCCCGCTGTGTTCTCGATCCTCTAAAAATATGTCGTTCCATTATTAAGACTTCTTCCTTCTTATGTGTAGTTTACACAACGCTGTCCCATCAGTGAATGGGAAAGCTTTGCCTTCAACGTCTCTTATATACACACGAATTGATCCAAACTGAGATTTGCTCAATGGTAAATAGTGTACACTAGGAAATGATACGAATTTCTGACCAGGAGGGAGATGAATTACTCTTAAGAGGGGTGCCTTTGTATTTCCGACGTATTGATGTTATACAATATCAGAATATACATATGCTGCACCAGGTGTCTCTAACAAATCTGATGAGGTACATATAAGTTATATGGAGTCTTCAGCTTCAGCCTTTGCCTCGCTGTGTTCGAGATACTCTTTAACAGCAGGGTTATATCTCGTATATGCCTGTAATATAGAGCGGACTGAAGGATCGATTCGTTTTACACCTTCTAAAGATATATCAGGGATATAAATACACTGACGCATCCAATGGGAACGATGGAAACTAAATAATCTTTTATCTTTCAAATTGGTTGGCATGATTGATTTTAAAGTTACGATTTCGTAATTTACGTTAGGTACTTTTTTAACATGGAAATACAAATCAGTACACATTCGGCTCGATGAAAATTTAGTGTTAAAATATCCAGACAACTCATCGAGAGAATTGTATTTTCCTCTGTCTACCGAAAACTCTTCCCAATAGAAATCAATATCACTCTGATTTATCACACCTAAACCCCCAACGTTCTTGATATTCAAACCTTCTTTAACAAATTTAGAGTTTCTTGTAATTATGAATGCTGAATACCTTGAAGTTACATTTTCAACATCTACATCTAAAATCATTTCGCATAACCCTATTTCATACCTCTCCCTTTCAAGCTGAACATTTTGCAGCAATTCAGTAGTAAAGCCTGATATCTTATTGTCAGGATGTAAGTCCATAGAAGCTGAGGACGGTAGCGTTAGGTAAAAGTGATCTTCACTCTCCATGATGAATGTTAAGAATGTTAACATTTTTTAACATCACTCGCTTTTATATAACTATTAAATTTATCTGGGTACCCTATCCATTTCACAAGATACTGTTTATTTTTTCCTTTACCTTTAAAACCTAATATTTTTTCAATTTTATATAAATTACTCCTGTCATCAAATCTAATTTTTTGTACTTTTTGACTAGAAAACCCCCCTTTTATTTGTTCACCATCTACATCCTTTAGGTAATATAATTTTAACCCATCTCTGGGAAACTCTTAATAGAAGCTATTTTAAAAACCTCTTTTGACCATCCAGCTTCATACCCCTTCCTGAAATTACCTGCAGTTCTTGATACTCTTACATAGTCATCAACTTTAATACCTGTATTGTCTTTTATTTTACGGACATCTCGTTGATCAGGTGAAGGTTTTGTTTTAATCATCTCTAAAGGTGTTTTCTTAATTGTTCTATGAAACGATCTATTGTAAGAGTAGGCCAAGTCTTGTAAAATATCAATATATTTAAACGTGTTCATCTTAGTAAAGTATCTATGCATCCTTTCCTTTATAGTTCTTTGCACGCGTTCTACTATAGCCGCTTTATTAGGAGAAAAGGTATTATAGTACCCCATGTCATAATGAGACACAAGCTCTTGAAACTCGAGCCCGAGAAACTCTGTACCTTGATCAGAATGTGTGATAGAAGGATATCTGTTAGTCTCTTTTATAATATCTCTTACTGCTTCAGATAAGTCTTTGATTTTTTATCTTTTAATGCTTTCATGAATAAGAATCGTAAAAAAACATCGATTACGAATAATATATATTGGAAACCATCATTATATACTTTATATTTATTCATATCTGTTAAATCTATTTGCCAAATATTATCAACATGATAGGCTAGAGTTTTCCGTGTTTTAAATTTTTTACATACTGGTTTATGCAAAGTAAATGCTTCTTCACCTTCTAAGTAATATTTCAATTCTTTTTTATCAATGCCTGGAAACCGTGAGGCAAATCTAGAAAAACCTCCATAACTATAGGGCTCTCTAACATTAAAATAGAATTTATCAACTGTATCCTTAGCTTCCAATTTGAGTAATGAACAAAATATTAATACATATATATATATATATATATATATATATATATATATATATATATATATATATATATATATATATATATATATATATATATATATATATATATATATATTATATATATATATATATATATATATATATATATATATATATATATATATATATATATATATATATATATATATATATATATATATATATATATATATATATATATATATATATCAGAAAACAAAGGGTATAAAGACCAAGAAATAAATCAAAAATAATTTTATTAATTTAAATTAAAATCAAAAATAATTTTATTATTTAAAATACATTTTATATTTACATACAGGAAACATAATTACATAAACGGATTGTATATTCATATATTGAAAACAATTTTTAAAAGAGTATATATATAATATATATATATATATATATATATATATATATATTATATATATATATATATATATATATATATATATATATATATAATATATATATATATATATATTAATATTAAAAATATAAATATTGTAATATAACACTATCGCATATATTTTACAAATATTGAAAAATATATTTTTTTTAACACAGCATTATTTTTAACACTACATTATTTTTTTAAAACAGTTATTTTCTTAAGACACTTTAAAATGTATAAGGCTCTTCTATTGGCCTAAGTAAAAATTCAGTGCATGTGATATACTGTTCTAAACTTGATAAGCCTTCGGTAGTTATATAGATGTAAATGTCTCTAGGTGAGAAGGCTAAGTTATCTTCGCTGCAATTTTCAGTCTTCATTCGCTCATTCCAAAGCCATGTAAAACTTTCCATATCTACCACAGACATCACAGGGTCACACTGGGCGTCGAAGGAATAGTTTTCAGTGTATACTCTGTACATAACACCATGCGCCATGTTGATAATAGTATCTAGCTTGTCCACGTCGTCTAACCGTTTTGTAATTTCTTCATTCAATTTCATGAGTGATGTAATTTTATCCGAACCAGCTATAAAGAATCCTATTGATGATGGTCTAAATATGCCTTCAGGTTTCGGTCTCCACCAATTTCGTACATCTACAGAAGGGATATTATTATGTAGACCCAAAACGAGTGTAAGGCGACTGGTATCTTTCGGTCCACCACCAGAGATTATTGTGCCTTCTTCATTGGTAACACAATTAAGGGTATATTTCTCGTTTATCCAGTTATCCACTTCATTAAATATCCGTTTTAAATCTGTAGCTGACATGAATAGAGGCCGTTTTCCATCACTACTAGAGGAAGAGCATGAAAAATATTGCTCACTATTGGGTTTTCGTCTAAACATTAAAGTTAATAGACTTTTATCAGGGTGAGACACTTTCCATGATGTAAAATCGGAAATAAATTTGTATTTGAGTGTAGAGACCATGTTTACTATTCAGCGGGTGGTTCACAACTGAGGAATTCTTTCACTGATCAAAAATAAGGAAGGCAAAATAAACCTGTGTTTACGGTTCAACGACTGCTTCACAACTGATGAATTCTTTTACTGCTCGGAGAGAGGAAGACAAAATAAGCCTAACCGCCAGGTGTTTGCCCTGAGGCTAATCAGGTGTTCAACCTTATTTTAGGCCTAAGTTAAGCCTAACGCTCAGGTATTCACCCTGAGGCTAATCAGGTGTTCATCCTTTTATTAGGGTTATGGTAAGCCTAACGCTCAAGTATTTGTACCTATAAACCATTTCTTTATTACATTAGGGCTAAATTATCTAACCTGTTATGTTAAGCCTAATAAAAGTTACAATTTTAGCCAAACTCTCATAACATTAGCTTGCTTTCTTAATCTTTTAACCGAGGGATACGGATTCTTTCTTACTCGTGTTCTAGTTAGGCCTAATGGAGGAATGGCGGATGACGTCAGTAGTATATAGGGCGCTTTTGACGGGTGCCAGATTTCGAAAATCTGGCAACCTAAGCTAGAACGGGATTTTGATTTGCAAAGCAAAATCACTCCGCTCAAATTGACCTCACGCTCTTTCCTGTTACCATTTTGGGGGTTCAACCCATTAAAAATGGCGTCAAGTCTGATTAAGGGGCCCCTGAGGGGGCCCCGTGAACCTCCCAAAAATGGTATCAGGAAGTTGCCTGAGTTTGCAAAATCGCTGCTTTCACCTCACTCATTTTCCTGTCCATTTTCTTTGCGGTTCAGTTCGGCTGAAGTTGACTCGAATCCGGGGGTCCTGGGGTACGTGAACCGACAAAGAAAATGTCAGGAAGGTCCATAAGAATGCAAGATTGCACGCAAATGCAAAAAAGACCGTTAGGGACAGGTTGCCAGGTTTTTTGAAATCTGGCACCCCCGAAAGAGCCCTATATACTACTGATGTCATAGCTCTAGGCTAGAGTTTCAGGTATATCTAGTACATTCTGTAATTCTTCTAATCTATTTGTTTTTAGTATTAGACCGTGGAAGATTAATATTTCGAAGTTTTTGTTTTCTTATAGGCCAACCTGTTACTGGACTTCTACGCCAATTATGAACCAAATCAGAAATTAAGTCTATTATATTTGACCCAGGGATAGGTTCATGATCAATTATGATTTGACCTGTTTTATCCCACACTATTTAATTTTTTAAAGTATTAAATAATGCAATACCTCTATTCTTCACTGATACAGGAAGACTGTATTTTAAAATAGTTTTCAAATCTCTTTCTTCAGTGTCTTTAACTTCCTTTTCAGGTATAGATACAGCTTCATTATCATGAAAATATTTTTCTTTTAAATCTACTAATTCTTGCAGCATGTCTTGATATTTCGTTCTTTTTTTATGTATATTCATGTTAGAATTTAAAATTGTCATAAGTTCATTTTCAATACTTGTTAGTTGTTCCATTTTAGGTTCGTATAATGTTATAGGTAATGGCTGCTGAATTAACCGTGGCTGACTGTATTATTATTATTATTATTATTATTATTATTATTATTATTATTATTATTATTATTATTATTATTATTATTATTATTCATTTTCTTGCGTAATCTGAGTAAGGAATAACAGCTACTTTTTTCATTATTGAGAAGTTAATAGTTTAGTTAATATCGGGGTTACAATAGAAAATAATAATGGTAGAAATGCTCCACCTGTCTGTAACAGTTTCTTTTTATTTACAAAATTCTTCTTCTTATTTTTACGAATAAGTTTTTTAAGGATGTTGCTATGACGACGTAACTTCTGTTTATGAGACTTTTTTTATAGGAATCACGCCTTTTATAAGGTTTAAGCATATTTCACAAATGCATTTAGCAAATGTAGTTCTCCTCAAATATTTTCCTTTTTCACCTTTGCTAAGATTCTTGTAATTTTTTAATATAGGTAGAAATTTTTTCACTAGTTTAGTCATTCTGGGATATATACAGTTTCAACTTCCGTAGGTAAGATATTTGTACGCAGTAGTACCCTGAGGTGTTTTTAGG
>SEYY01006706.1:0-39969 GCA_009176605.1 Armadillidium nasatum | reverse complement strand
TATATATATATAAATATATATATATATATATATATATATATATATATATATATATATATATATATATATATATATACTATATATATATATATATATATATATATATATATTATATATATATATATATATATATATATATATATATATATATATATATATATATATATATATATATATATATATATATATATATATATATATATATATTATATATATATATATATATATATATATATATATATATATATATATATATATATATATATATATATATATATATATATATATATATATATATATATATATATATATATATATATATATATATATATTATATATATATATATATATAATATATATATATATATATATATATATATATATATATATAATAATATAAATATATATATTATATATATATATATATATATATATATATATATATATATATATATATATATATATATATATATATATATATATATATATATATATATATATATATATATATATATATATTATATATATATATATATATATATATATATATATATATATAATATATATATATATATATATATATATATATATATATATATATATATATATATATATATATATATATATATATATATATATATATATATATATATATATATATATATATATATATATATATATATATATATATATATATATATATATATATATATATATATATATATAATATAGGTTCTCAGTAGAGGAGCCTTCAAGCGGCAGAATTGACCTTCGAAGTCCACTAGAGTTTCAGATACAGCGTCTCTACAGAACAAGGAAGCAATGCCTCTCCACCCCAACCCGAGCTTACTCGGGGTCACAAGCGAGGGAAGCACACCTCGCATGCAATCCGGAGAAATTCGAGATCAATCAAGCAACTGTTTCTCTACACACTCCTACCGTCCTTTCACCATTTTTTCACTCCAGGAGGAGACTAGGCTGGCTTGTCTCCTCTTCCTCCTACTAAGAACCGGCGACATAGAGCAAAATCCGGGGCCCGTAGTCTGGAAGTGCCTGATCTGCAGCAGAATAGTCAGGAGGGACTCAATAAAATGCAACAACTGTCACAAGTGGATCCACAGACAAGGTTCCCCATTTCAAAGGCTCCCACCTACAAACCACAACTGGAAATGTCCAATATGCCCCCCCAAAAAAAAAACCTTCATTCAAAATTCCCCCAACACTTCAATAAACACCCTATAAATCAACATAAACGGCCTCCACAATAAACACCAAGGACTAGAAGCATTCCTACACAAACACAACATCCACATAGCACTAATACAAGTAGCCCACCTACCAATAAACCAATCCCCACCAACTTTCTACAAATATGACTCCATCTACTCTCATCACACACCCAACCACTCACTACTAACCCTCATTCACAACTCTATAACTTACTCCAACACATCCTCACAACACACTGACACACAAACTGACAACACATTAAAAATTCAAGCTTTCTCAATAACAATAAACAAAACAACGCACTACATAATAAATCTATACATACCTCACCAAACATCCAAACACTGTCTATAAATTACTCACCAAACCTCACCACAATAAAAAAAAAAAAAAACAAATCTCTTGATATGCGGAGACTTCAACGCCCACCACCCGACTTGATACAAAAACCAAGACCCCGACTCAAGAGGAAACCACATTATCACCCACTTAGAACATCTCAACATCCTAAACAACAAAAACATCCACACCAGAATCCCACCCCAAACCAACCAATCCCCCACATCCCCAGACATTACTTTCTGCTCTCCAAACATGCACCCTTTCCTACAATGGACCACAGAAACTGATCTAAACTCCGACCACCTACCAATAATTATAAAATACCACATTAAAAACAAACCCACATACAAATCAAAAACTACATTTACCAACTACAAAAAAGTAAACTGGACCAGATTCACCAACTACATAGATGAAAACCTCACAACAAACGAAATTATCAACCTTTCTTCCCTCAAATCAGCAATCAAACACCTCACCCTCACAATCCAGAGAGCGGCCAACCTCTTCATCCCAAAAGGTCACATTAAAAAATACAAACCAAACCTTACTCCCGAAATCACTTCTCTCATAAAACAAAGAAACGCACTTAAACTCCAAAACAACCCCACACAACACACCAAACACAAATAGAAAACCTAAACAACCAAATATCAATTCAAATAAAAACTCACACAACCAACAACTACCAAAACTTCCTCGTCAAAAACTTGGACAACACTAACAGCAAACGTCTTTGGAAAACAATCCATACCATTCACAATGCAAAAGCAACCCACCACCCACACACGAAACATTACAAATCCTATAACACAAACCCCACTGACCCCCAAACAACATATCAACTTACTGGCCATACATTTCGCTAAACAAAGCCACTTATCCACTCACCCCCAAAACAGGAAGATAATCAGAAAACTGAAAAAACTACACTACAACCAAAACAACTTAATCTTCATCACTCCCACAAACACACAAAACACCATCAAAAACTCCCCAGCAACAGGACCAGACAACATATCAAATAAACACCTAAAACACCTATCCACACACACAACCACATACCTAACTACCATCTTCAATAAATCCATCCAACTCAACTATATCCCTCCCCAATGGAAAAAAGCACTAATCATACCTAAACTAAAACCGGGCAAAGACCCATCAAACCCCTCTTCATATCGCCCAATCTCCCTCTTATCCACAATCTCAAAACTACTTGAAAAACTAATACTAAATTCTATCCTCCAATTCATCCTACCACAAAGCTTCCAACACTGTTTTAAACTCAAAAACTCCACCACCACAGCACTCACCAACATCATCCAACCAATAATAAACGGACTAAACCAACAACCAACTCACAAAACAATATTAATAGCAATAGACATAAACAAAGCTTTCGATACAGTCCCGAGACACAATCTAATCCACAAACTCCTCCAATCCAATATCCCAACAAACACCAAGAAATGGATAACCAACTTCCTATCATTAAGAACCGCCCAAATACAACACAACGGCCAAAAATCTCGAACCATAAACATAAGAAACTTTTCCCTACACTATTTAACCTATACACAGCAGACTTTCCTCAACCCCAAACCACACACACCCACATTACATCATACTCCGACGATATAACTATTGCCACCACCCACCAAAATCTCGATACCCCAATAACAATCACACAAAATTACTTAGCACAAATTCAAACATGGCTAACAGAAAACCGGATGACGGCATCCCCAAACAAATCCTCTATAACCCTCATAGCAACAGACAAATACCTATCCAACACCCACCCACTAGTTCTCCTAAATAACACACCCATACTCCTCAACAAAACTTCAAAAATTCTCGGCCTAACCTTCGGCACCCACCTCACCTTCACCAAACACATCCAAAACACCTCAACAGCCGCAAACAGAAAACTCAACATTCTCAAGACAGTGGCCAACACAGACATTAACAACAACATACAAACCTCTATTTCTATCTTCAAACAATTTTTCCGCTCTACCATCAACTATGCCTCCCCTGTCTGGCACCCAATGCTCTCCAAACAAAACCTAAAGAAACTTCAAATAACACAAAATAGAGCCCTCCGCACAATTACTGGATGCACACTCACAACTCCTCAACAACACTTACATAATGAAACCAAAATATTACCTCTAAATAACCACTTCGAAATGATAGGCACTCAATTCTACGCAAAAACCCTTCTACCGACACACCCATGCCAACAAACTCTCCTACATCCAACTGAACACAGACTAAAACAACTACCATCATCCACAGCTACCTTCTACAAACCAATCCTAAATCACATCCCCCATCCCCTCCCAACACCACAATAACCAAACATATTCCTACTCAACTAACCCATTCCTACTTGACAAACAGACCACCAAACAACATTCTTAACACACACCCTCCCGAAATAAATCCCGACTTCAACAACCTTCCAAGACACTCACAAATCTCCCTATCAAGGCTGAGATGCGGGCATCATCCAAACTTACAACAATACAAACACAAATTCAATGTAAACTAGACAACATCTCCCACTTGTTCCAGATGCGAAGAGGTCCCGGAGACGGTGTCTCACTTACTGTTACACTGTCCTTCTAATTCTCACCCCAGAATCTTCTAGGACATCTCTGCCTTGAGATCTCTGGAGGAGGCCGACTGCGGTGGGCGGCTTCATTAGCGAAGCGTGGCCACCCCAGCGTGGGGTGGTCAGGGGGTGAGAAGGTAAAAAAAAAGGTATATATATATATATATATATATATATATATATATATATATATATATATATATATATATATATATATATATATATATATATATATATATATATATATATATATATATATATATATATATATATATATATATATATATATATATATATATATATATATATATATATATATATATATATATATATATATATATATATATATATATATATAAAGAGAGTCTACCGTGGCTCAAACGGTAGGGTGATTGACTCACGTGCTTGAGGGCGCCGGTTCGATCCCACTTAGGGATCCTAGGTATATACTACCTAGAAAAGTTCCCCTCCTCGAATAGGGCAATGCCCGTGAGATGTGAACTTTTTGAAAAAAATTGAGAGAAAAAAGTTATGTTCACATAGCAGCTGTTTTCTGGGATGAAAAGCCAGTTTTAAGACAAGGATGGGACTTACATTTTTACTGGGTTTCATCCCTTATTGAAATTCCAGGTAATGAAAAGTAGATTTATCAGCCAAATTTGCCAACCAAAGCCAAAGCCATTAAATATTTCACTTTGGAGTTAACAGAGTGGAGTAACGACATTCGAGAAGGTGTGTATATGGTTTGAAGGATAATGATATTCACCAACATATATCCCCTGGTATAATTTCGTGATTATCTTTACAATATTCAATAATAAGGAAAATCAGCTTTTACACTTCTACAGTGATCGTCGAATTGAGATTGCAATCACAATGCTGAAGAATGGGGACATCATACTCAACGGTTACCTTTTTCGATTGTTTTTTTTTTTCAGACATACCCACTTACCCTTCCTGCAATGCTGAGAAGAAGAGTGTTGGCTCTTTCTTCTGCGATGTGGATTTTTTTGGGTGGCCAAGAAAAATCTTTAAATCTCTCTTCACAGGGATGGGATCCCTTCTTTATCCTTTCCAGTTATTCTTGCTCACGTCACTGTTCTTTTGAAATTTCAAGTACAGGTGAATCGTGCATTGATTTGTTACCTAAGGACCACAGGTCACCTGTATAGACAGTAATTCAAATCAGGTGAAATTTTCTAACTACTAGATCTCAAAGGATAGCCTATGGAGTACCTTTATTTGTTACTTCCGAGGGATCATGTTTGCAGCGTAATTTTTAACAATACAGAGTGAGGTTCTTGAGAAGTGTATGTAGTTCTGTGAAAAGTAATCTTATTGTGATGTTAAAATAGTTCTGTGCTAAGTGAGCTTATAATGAAGTTATACTAGTTATGTGCAAAGTGACCTTTTAGTGAAGTGAACTGGTTGTGGGCAAAATGAACTTCTAGTGACGTGAAATTGGTTTAGTGCTTTAGATTCAATTGCAGTTCTCTGTGAAATTCAGCAAGTGGCTTCATGTTCTAAGATATCGAGGATCTTGGCTGAAATAAACTGTTGGAGTTTCTGCCAGCCTATACTCTAATCAAGTAAGTAAAAAAGCCAGCTTCATGATTGATTTGCAGGCTTTAGATTGTATTCAAATATCTAAGTTCGTGAGCAGTGATACAAAAGGAAAACATAGATGATATAAATGATTAAATAGGCGAAAAAAAAAAGTTTACAAAAGTAAAGGATAAAATAAATCGTATGAATGATGTTTTGATTTTATCTTTTGTGACTTCTCTTACTACAATTTGGAACTTAAATGGTAACTGAAAATTCTCTCCTTTATTAAAATTAACAAAATATATCTCGACATAAAACATTACGGTATTTATCTAGTTATTTCAATTTAAAATAATTTAATGATGTTTCCGTAAGTATTTGTACAGGAATTTTTTTATGTTTAAAAATAAAACAGTAGCTGAGGTATTGCTGAACAATTACACTATGATAAAATCCTTACTGAATTGGTTTAACTCGCAAATTGACTCCAAAATTCCATAGCCATTTTAGTGATTCGACGCTGCTTTCTGTTAAGAGTGGCGAAAAAATCGTTCGTGATATTGGTGAGTATTTTAGCAAAATTTTAAAATTCTTTTCGTGTATATTCTTCATAGATTATGATATTCCTGTGGACTGTAGTTTGTATTACAAGAAAAACGATATGAAATTTATTACTTATAGTACGAATGATTTTAATATTTACTGTCTCTCGTATTTTTTATTGGCCATGTGGAATATTAACAGGCCTTTTCCATACAAAAAACCTGCCCTAGTAGACACAATTCTTTTAACTCAAAATACCTTCGCTTTTGTTAATGATTAAAAATATTTGCAGTTCTTTGTCTTCTAAATAGACTTTGCCTTTAATGACATCCGTAACATTAATATACAGGTAGGTAGGAGTACGAAGAAATTTGCTAAATTAGTATAGCATATTTTTTGGATAATGTAACAGAGTCCGGAAAGTTAGCAGAATTTTGCTGTAATTAAAATTAGACAACATTTGTTTAAACTTGCAAAAAACATTAAAAGAAACATTGCCTCTGTAAATTCAAGAAATTTTATCTTTATATTAAAAAGAAAAAGTTGAGAAAAACATTAGTCAGATTAGGTCTATCAGCTGGCCATAGGTGTAGATTTACCCCTCATGTCAAGGTTAAGTCAAAATAGTTTGTTCGATCTTACGAACTGTTAATCTAACAAATTAGTTCAACTTAACCTTGACTTAAGGGTAAATCTATGCCTGCAGCCAGCTAAAAGACCTAACCTGGTAAACGCTGTCTCACTCAATTTAAAAAAAAAAATGCTAAAAGTAATTGTCTAAGGGCAAATATGGCAACTTTTTATTAAGGTATTTTGTAAAAATGAAAGACAAAAGGACATTTGTTTCATTGTTTGAAATAAACTTTTTTTTTTTTTTAAATGTGAACCTTTCTATTTATCAAAATATTGAAAATATGAAGTGAAAATATGTTTAAATGCATCCTACATAATTTCCTTTCACAGAAGAGTAATATAAATACATAAAAAGAAAACTATTAAAATATAAAAAAAGCCTGTTATTATTACTCCGAATGGTGAAGCAACTATTCTTCGACTGGTCTTTGTTTATACAGAAATAGGTAAACCAATTGAATACCAGGTTGCCATATTTGTCCTTCGTCCTTCGACTGTTCTGTTATTTATCTGTATTGTAATATGTTGCTGTGGGATACAGGCCTATTACTGTATTACACCATATATATATATATATATATATATATATATATATATATATATATATATATATATATATATATATATATATATATATATATATATATTATGGGAAATGTTTGGCTATTGTTTCAAGAAAAGATTCAAAGTACAACCTGTCATTATATTAATTGGGTAATATTTAGAAGGGAAATTATTACTAAAACTATAAAAAATTTTAAATTTTAAATATTTATAAAAATTGAAAATTTCAAAATATTAATATAATGTCACGCAATATCTTAACCAAAGCCTATATATATATATATATATATATATATATATATATATATATATATATATATATATATATATATATATATATATATATATATCCACTCCTATACTGATAACTCTACCCTTCATTACTCCTCTCACTTCGAAAGATGCCCCTCCTAGCAGTAGTTAATTGTTGCAAGAAAGGTCGCCTTAGAGGAACTAACTACTGATCTTTCTCATATTTAAAATTGGGGCAGAGAAGAAATGGTCATTTTCAATGCCTCAAAAACTCAATTCCTAATCATTCTACTCCATATAACCTTCCACAAAACTATCATATCTTCAAAAATACTCGACTCAAACCTTCATCTATCCTCAATATTCTCAGTATTTCTTTTGTGATCTTTCTTGGAAGGATCACATTACTTCTCTTTCTAAGCAAGCTTCTAAGAGGTTGGTAGTTTTAAGGTGCCTTAGTGATTTATCTGTTTTCCCAACTTCCTTTGACTTGCACAGCTGTTCTTGAATGCCACATATATAAACTTTCATTATTGGTAATTTAGTACTTGTAAAATATGAGTAAAAGAAGCTTATCTGTCAGTTTGGGAGAAATTTGATGTCTTTTATAAGTGTAAGTATTTCCTGCTGATATCAGAATGATTTCTGAATCTGAACTGAATTTGCTGTTTTCTTTTACTTTTTAGCTTTGAATTTCCTCATTAAGCATTAATTTAATTTCATAATATTCTTATACATTAAGTGGAGCTAATATATATATTATGGGTTTAGGCTTGTGTAATTTCTTTTTCTTTAATTAAACAAACGTTCTTTTAATGAACTCAAAAGTTCTTTATTCATTGTTTTAACATCACTATCTTTAAAAGCTTTCATAAAATTTTTTGCATTGTATTAATGGTAGGTATTACAAAAAACAAATCTGCACTATCGTAACTTGCTTTCTGTCAATTTTTTAAACGGTTGTAACATTTGAATTATATTTGTCATTAACTTCCATTGATTATCGGTAAATAGCTCTAGGTTTTTCTTAGAGTTTAAGTTTAAGGAACAAATAATAATTGCAGTTTTCTGTTCTGGCAGCCTTTGTAACATGTAGTTTGTTATGCTCCACTTAATTTCTATATCTTTTGTTGGTTTATGTATTAGAACTTTCTGAGACTACTGGATTTCTTTTAATTTTATTAATATATTTATATACCGTATATAGGGAAAAATATGAAAAATTTTCATCATTTTAGAGACTTAGGTTTCCAGCTGAAGAAATATTTTTCAACTCTAACTTTTGGCCAAAAATCACTCTCCAGTGCATCACTAGTGCAAATATTTAATTTACAGAATATAGTTTCCTCATTCTCTCTCTATTCTTAGACGTAATATTACAGTTTTGAAATTTTAATACCTAACTTTTTTTTTACACTTTCAAATTGATATAAATAGCCACACCTAAATCCTTTTCATTATTAGCATCAAACCATTTTCCATTAATGTCATAACTTAAATCTTTATTACTGTCAATATGAAATACCTTAAACTTTTTGCTTCTGAAATTCATTTACCACTTTTCGTCCTAATTAAGGAGTTTAACTAAGTTATGCTGAACTTTCATACAACCTTTGAAATTCCTAACAGAAGTAGCCAGTTTAGTATCAGCAGTCTTCTAAATCTTTTATTTTTTTATTATTTTATTCAAATTATTTATATAGATTAAGAACAGAACTATGGGTCCAACACAGGACCTTTTTAAGGATTTATAAGATTTGTATAAAGCTAGAGAATAATGGCATAAAAACATATCAAATATTTTTATTGAAACATGAAATTACCATATGTCATTTACATCAAATGCTAAAAACATTGGAATAAAAAAAACAATGTGATGCATCTAATACTAATTAGGATATTTTATTTTCAAGTACTTTTTAAAATAGTTGCTAAAAAATTTTGAATCTAATAATGTAAGATTTTTCAATTTGAGTTTTGGAGAATTTGTCCACCCAAACAACTATTAAGTATTATTTTTTGACACATTTATTTCTTAAACTGATTAAAATTCATTCCCTACTTTCTTAAAAGCATCCAAAACTGTCTATTCCAATTAATTTTCTGTTCTTTGTTCTGTTTGACTTAATTGACAAACATTTCTATTGAGTATTATTTAAGATTGATTTGAAGCTTTTGCATATTTCAAAATGGTTTTAGTTTTCATATCCTTTACCCTGGTCAATGGTTTTGAGTATGCATATGAATTTATCATTTCATTTTTAAAATCTAAAAAGTTAATCTTTATTTTCTGCTAACATATAAAACATATACAAAAACTATTGCAGATGAGTTGGTGATTTTGTTGATAGCCAATAACCATGAAAATGTAGATAACTGATTCATTCATCACACCTTCCAAGCATATCAGAATTAATACAAATTTAAAACCATTTCATTTTGTTTAATTTTAAATAATTGTTCGAACACTTCATTTATTAATTAAACTAAAACACTTCAGTTTTTTAATTTGTCTAAAGAAAATAATAATAATAATAGTATTTGATAGGAAAAAAATGAAAACTTTTAAGTAAAAAAGTTGGATTAATTAATTAATGATTACTGAAAATTAAACTCTTTACTTAAAATTTTGTTCAGCATCATTAAATGTTTTAGTGAACCTTTATTACACACAATAATTTTTTTTTTTTTTTTATTTTTTTTATTTTTTTTATTTTTTTTTTTTTTTTTGTGCTTGCAAGTGTGCCTTGAGGTAGTTCTACTTTTGCAACTCCCTAATGCACATATGTTTCCTTTTTTACTTTTAAGTAGTAGATCATATTGTTCTTAACACACAGGTACTGCCCTAATATTATATACATTATATTTATTTTTCATATCTACTATATTGATGCACACAAAATAAATTTAAAATGGGCACTGAAAATCTTACTTTTATACCAAATAATTTCTTGTTTTTCTTTTTCTATATACAAATAAAAATAACAATTTTTAATTCCCATTCATGCAGGGTTCTTATATAGATTAATTTCAAAGTAAGAGAATATATATAAACAAGAAATATTTATTTTAAACAATTATTGGTAAAACATATTTTGTAGCCTACATAAAAGAGGAAAGTTATAACTTGAGATAAAAAGTTAAACTACAAAAGCAAGTGAATTTATATAAGGTTTATTTCCTAAAAAAAATTTTTTATTATTTACATATTGATGTAATATTTTATAAAAATGTTATAAAAAACATCTTATCTATTATTGGATAGTCACTAAAGAGGAATATATATACTAAATTAGGGAAAATAATTTAATTAAAAAGTAAATATTTATACTAATTAAAACTGAATTCTTTGATTTTTACTTTTAAAATACTTCAAACAAAAAATTTATAAATGTTTTTATTGAAGTAGGTAACTTTTTTAATTAATTGTAGTATTTTTATTCTTTACTTTATCAGATGGTGTCTTAAAATTCCGAGCTATGGATGACTTGTTCAGTCTTGATATGGGTAATGAAGGAAAAACCGTTTTAAATGCAGAAAATGGATTAACATTCTGTATTGAAGTTGGAAAGAAAAATATACATAATGAAAATATTGAGGTCTCTATCAAAGAAGAACCATCCATATCTTTAGTTGAAAGTTTAATAGATAATGATTGCATCCTTGATTCTAATAATCAGAAAATAGTTTTAGAAGTAGGTGATCCAGAAATAAATTCACAACATAGATCCACAGAACCTACCGTCAAACCAAAGAAAAAAAGCTCTTCAAGTATTTCACACTTTAACATTTCTGGTGAATTTAAATCACAAAAATTTATTGAAGAGGTTAAAGAGAGGAGGAGAAGAAGGAATAAAGTTCTTTCTAAATCTGAAGTTTATGTATTTTCAAAAAGAAGGAAAAAAGCTAATGAGGAGATAACTTCAAAAGAAACTATATTTCCAAATTCTCATAATGCAAGTTTTCATCCATTAACAAGTAAAAAATGTGTTAATAAAATTTTTGAAGATCCTAAAGACAGCCCACTGTTTATTTTGAGGAAACCCTACTCTGAAAATGGAAATTCAAAGCTTAATTCATCAACTTCTGGAAGTGATTATTCATGTACATCACAAAATTCTGATAGTAGTACTTATAATGAAAGATCAAATTTGATTTTTGTTAAGGATGAAAAGGGTGAATATCGAGAAAGTCCTATTGTTGTAGGATCAGAAAATTCAAAGACCATATATTGGGAAGAAGGTAATATCGATATAGTTACTGACTACATTTCATTGTCAGAATCTTTTGTCAATGATTACCCTCTCTCAAAAGAAATTGAAAAACCTATAGAATTGGATTATTCAAAATTTATAGAAAATATTGAGATATATGAAAGTCCTGTCGCTAATATACTTGGAGCAGCACCTGGAGTGAATCTTTATTTAAGCTGGGAAGCTGTGAAGAATAGAATTGAGGAACTACAAGATCAAACACAAACGAGGTTTATTTTAGATTACAAAACTCCCACATTTCAAGGTATTTTGTTCACTTTGTAACTAACTAAACTTTTTATATATATATTTGTAAAATAAAAAATATTTTGTGTAATCAGTAAAAGGTTTAACTTTTTTTTTTTTTTTTTTTTTTTTCAGATGATCCAAAGCCATTCAAGAAGTTGTTCTTTGAAATGGATACTTTTAGAAGTGGTGTAAAAAACGTCATTCCTAATAATGGAATTCCCTTCACGTTTCTTGGAAACTGCATTTTCACATGTCATTTGGGCAGCAAGAGACGCTGTAGAAAAGAGAGCATGGAGGTAATTTATCTTATCATTGTTAGGGACTGGCCTGGGTTGCTTAAAATTTGTAAAGAGGTCAAAAGCACTTGAAATTTTAGGTTAAGAAAATTAGATTTAATTATAAGGAGGGTGTAGAATAGTTAACATTCACTTAAATTAATGATTATATGCATTTTTCAGAAAATTACAGATTTTGTATAATAAAAGTTTGAAAAAACTACAAAAAAAATGTTTTTTTTTTTTTTTTTCTGATTCACAATAGTTATTCAACAGGTTTACTTAGGTAAGACCCTAAGTTAAAGTTTTAAACATTGTAAAATATAAAATTATCAATATATCCTGTATTTATACATATCATTGTTATTTTATTGCTGTGTATCAAATTTGAATCATTTAGCTACATTATTTCAAAATTATTATTATTGTTTATACTTTAGTCAATATGGCTAAAAAATCAGCTTCAGCAGTATGGGAGTACTTTACAGTGTTTAAGGATAGGCTCGAAATTGTTAAATGTAACATCTACAGTCAGGAAATTAGAAGAGGACCTTCGGGTACCCAAAGTAAAAATTTTTCAACCAAATCTTTATGGGGGCATCTAAAATCAGAACATGAAGATGAACATTCACTAGCAGAAGAGGAGCAGTCAAAAGGAAAAAGAAAATATTGAAAAAACAAGAAGAAAAATCTAATTTTCTTATATTTTGTTTGATTTAATGCATCATTAAAAAGTATAATTTGCAATTTTAACCCCAGCAGGTAAACCCCAGTTTTCTTTGATCATTAACTAGGTCATTAAATATTATTATTAAGTAGCTTTAACGAAATACAAATAGAACTTATCAAATCATGAAAAACTTTTTTATTCTTGATTTTATTTTAATTAAAAAGGGGAGGGTGCATGTTATTTGTGATGAGTAAACCGCTTCATATCGGGATCGATTGATTTTTTTTTTTTTTTTTTTTTATTATATATATATATATATATATATATATATATATATAATATATATATATATATATATATATATATATTATATATATATATATATATAAGTTAATAAAATATGCAAGGAGCAAACTTGGTGTGTGAGAAGCAAGGTAGAATCATGAGGTCGTGCCACTTATCACATGTCCAACGTTAACATGTACGAAATTGAATCCTTTAAAGATAGGGTCATTTATAAAGGACTTTTACTTGCCGACTCAACCATAGGCCTATATATATATATATATATATATATATATATATATATATATATATATATATATATATATATATATATATATATATATATATATATATATATATATATATATATATATATATATATATATATATATATATATATATCAGGAAGGGTTTTCACCATGTTATTGAGATCAGTTTCTTCCTCCATCTGTTCTCTGAAGTCCCCCCTCCTTGTGAGCTCTAGAAAATTGTGTTTTTCCATTCATTGGCTTCAGTGTTAGTCCTTTTGTCTTATTTAAACTCTCAGGCAGGGTCTTTTTTCTCTTTCAGTGGGACTTTCATCTTACCTCTAAATACCTCTTCTCTGAGCTATGGTTTCCCATGCTGGTCAAGTTGTTTGTTGCAAGCAGTAAGCATTGTAATTGAATGGCTGAGCTGCTAGCTCTGTCACCCTTTCTCTTGACTCACTGCATTATAGGATTCTGTTGCCTATGTTAAAAACGGGCTTTTAAAATTTATATTATTTGATTTTCATTTCAAATTTTCATAAGTACATTTGGTGCTCCATACATTTGAAAAATAATTTTATTTATGGTTCGACTGTTGTCAGGACTGGATGTGCTTAAAGACAGATGGGGAAAAAAAAGTGAGAAGAGAAGCAAGATAACGAATGTTCAGGATCTATTCTGAAGGTTACAAAGCATGTAGAGAGAATGCAGGAGGTTGCTATTGAACAGACATTTAAAAAAGTATCATATACAAAATAAGGAATAGAGTGATGAGGGATGTATCGAAGAAAAGGAGAATACCGAAGGAAATAAAGATAAGAATGAGAGTGTCTCTTTTAATTGTAATGTATGGATGGGAAACATGGATATGAACCGACCAAGGTCCTGGCTAATAATAAGGGAAAACTGGGGTTAATTGCAAATTATACTTAATAATGATGGATTAAATCAAACAAAATATAAGAAAATTGATTTTAATTCCATTACTCCTTTGTTACATATTGGGCATTACAAAATGAATGCAACATGAAAGAGGAAACAAACAATTCATTCACTTAAATCATTATTCACTCTCAGAATCTTCTTGAACATTTACATCATAAATTTTAGAATTTGGGGGAGTGAATTGTTCAGGAACAGAAGACAGTGACGTTGAATGTTATTGCTCCAAGATTGTATTTTAAAAACTAACATTTCTACATTCTTTGGTAATAGTTTGATTCTCTTTTTAAATTGATTTCCTTACTTTGAATTCTCTTTTGCTGGAGCTTGCTGGTGGGCACAAATATACTCTTGCTGGTGTTGCTAGTGTGGGAAGATCATTCTTGCTTGCCTTCCAGAAGGAAATAGATCCATAGATTATTTTTTTCATTTACATTTTTCTTAAGTAAACTTGTGGAATCACTATATTTTCAAAAATTTTTGTTTTTTTACTTTTATCATACAAAATCTGTAATTTTCTGAATTTTTTCTGAAAAAATGTATAATTAATTTAAGTGAATGTTAGCTATTCTACTCCTTCCTTATAATTAAATTAATCTCAATTAAAATTATATCTAATTTTCTTACCTAAAATTTTGGTGCTTTTGATCTCTTCACAAATTTTAGGCAACCCTGGTCAGTCCCTAAACATGGATAATGAATGCTTAGATGAGGAAAGAAATTTGAAATTTTTGATGAGAGGATTGAAAGCTATATTTGGGTTAAGGAAGTTAGTTAGAAACAGAAACTAAAGAATAAGTAAAGGAGATGTGGATGGAGGAGGGGAATAGTGAGTATAGCTTAGGAGGGTGTATAAATGTGGTTTGGACATATAGAATGAATGAGAATGGGATGGTGGGTAGAGTGGTGAGATCTGAGGGAGGAAGGGGGAATGGGAGTTGGAGGTGGATGGATAGGGTGGGGTGAGGTATGAATGTGGACGAGGGTAGGAGAGTTGCGGAAGACAAAGATGGAGGGCAGTGATGATAGGGGGGGCGGGGGGAGATAGTGTGTGGATGTGTGTGTGTAAGGAAACTGTGGGAAGCACCACCTCACGAGGGTTTGAAAGGTGAATAATAAATGAATAATATATTACGGATGAAGCAATGCCAAAATTTTAATTTTAAGCCACTCAATACCGAGTACCGATACTAACCTCTAGAATTTACCAATAGGGAAACTAATTTTTTCACTGAACTCATGAAGGTTGAAACAAGTGGAAAATATCCATTGAATATAAAATTTAGGTTTTCTGCTATCTGTAATACCTTGTTATTTTGAAGTTACATTGCTCTAGTCTATTTTCTTCATTAATTTCTGCAGCATTCATAGTCTTCAGTCCGATTTCCACTTTGTTAAACACCACCTTTCTTCTTCTAGATCTCGCCTCGTATTATTGACCAAAAATCAGGTACTCAAGCGTTCTGTTTACTTTTAATGTCTCTATTCTTAATTTTCAGTCAAAGGAGGTGGTTGTTCTTATGTGCACAACAATTTTGTTTGCTCTTGTGTCTCTGATTAGGAATCTTCTGAATTTTCCGCCTTGTGACTCAAGCTTTTCCCAATCTATAAGTTCATTTGTTCTTTTTATTTTTATTCTATTGACTATATAAACTGCAAAATAAAGAACTTTCTCTATTCTTCTCCTTTCTCAGAAATCATCATCATAGGATGATTTCCATGTTCACCACCGCCAGTGACTTTCTTCCAGTTTTCATGATACAGCCAGTGAATGTGCCTTCCAATCCTCAATCCAAAACAAAACGACCTTGAGCAGTTGATGCAGCTCTCTACTCGTATCCCTGATTGTCTCGGAAGTGAACCAAACGTTCTATACTTTTTAAAATTTTTAATACTTTTCTTTATACTGTCAAACTCTATCTTCCTCTGGGTTCTTCCGATCACTTTATCTCTGTATCATCTTCTATCTTTTCAAGTCTTCCTCAAGGAAGACCCCGGCCCTTCGCGAGGAAACGTTTGTGACATTTTGGTGCGCAAGCGTCTCAGACTTGCGATCGTACTTCTTTGATTTCCCGTGAAGTGATTGTTTTTCCCCGAGATGATTCTCTGTGACTTGGAGACATACACACTATAATTTTTCCCTTCTAAATCTTGCAAACATTGGTTTAACTGTTTGTTCTCGTGCTATTTGCCGCAGAGATGCCTTCAGGAATTACCATTGTCTTCAAACTTCAGAAACTCATGCAATTTATATTTCATACAGGAATCGTTCATAATTTGTTCTTCGTAACACCAAAAATCTTTTCTCAGACCAAAATGCAATAATTTTTCTGGCTCCTCTTCCACACACTCTTCCTTACATTTTGCAAAAAATGTTAACTCAAACTTTGCTTCTTCCTCTTTTCCTCCTCTAGTATCTTTCGGCACAACTGCCGTTTGACCTTCTTCTAAAGCTGAACACTTCGCTCAAACATTTGCCACTAATTCAACTTTAGATGATTCGGGGCTCTACCTCCTCCATCCCCAACCCCACCCCCAACTCATTTATGCCTAAAATTGTAATTTTTTCTAAATAATTTCCGCTCTCTCTGAGCTTAACACTATAAATACGTATGGTCCTGATGGTATCCCTTCTGTGGTTCTCGAAACTTTTTTTTTTTTTTTAAGTCTGCACCCTGCCTTGGTAAAATAGTTCCTCTCTGTCTTTTTACTTCAACTTTCCCTACTTACTGGAAACATGCTCTCTTTCAGCCTATGCTGAAAAGTGGAACCTTTCTCAACCCTTCAACTACCGTCCGATTTCTTCAACTTCAGTTCCTTTTGAAGTTTCTTGTTAAGATTTGGAAACCTCCCTAATCCTCAGATCGCCAGTATGGCTTTCGTAAAAACGCTCTGCTGTAATCTTTTCCTTCTCTCTGGGTCGTGGTATTCCGTTCTTTGGCATTTCAGAAAATCTTTTTCTGTCGCGCTAGACATATCAAAAAAAAAAAAAAAAATAATATATATATATATATATATATAATATATAATATATATATATATATATATATATATATATATATATATATATATATATATATATATATATATATATATATATATATATATATATATATATATATATATATATATATATATATATATATATATATATATATATATATATATATATATATATATATATATATATATATATATATATATATATGCTATAAATATTTTCTAATAAGAAGGAAATACTGTCAGTTGTCATGTTTTAAGAAGAAAGAATTCCCTTAATTTGTTTGAAATAAAATTGATGTAATCAATAGATCAATAATTATTATTTTATTCATTAGTTGTTATTATTCATAATAGTAGTAGTATTAATTATTTATTTCAGGAAGAATTTGGCAACTCAATACGAAGTAAGAAAATTGGATGTCCGGCAACTATTTCAATCATTAGAATTGCTCGTTTTCCCGATTTTGATGTAAGAAAGATTTTTAAATTATTTCCGTCTCAAGAATTTAGATAATTGCTTTAGTGTAAAATTGAGTCTGTTGTGACTGTAGTTTGCTCTGAGTATACAGGTGATAATTGTGCAATATATTCTTACTTTACTTTTTTTTTCTCCTTTACCTTACTAATGAGAGGTGCTACGTTGCTAATGGGAACTCAGACGAGAAATGATAGCCAGTTCTCTATTGTATAATAGAGGGGCACCTCAGGAGGTATTCTGTTGTCTCTGGTTCCTGTAGACATTTCTGGCAAATTGGGTATACTGTATTTTGAAACTGTGTTTATAAGCTTGCATGTTAGTTTTTTTTTGTTTTTTTTGCAGTAAGTATGAATGGGAGATGTGTAGTGGAAATTTGAAATATGGGCTATAATAAGAGGATATAAATTGGAACAGAAGCTATTAAGTTTCTGATTTAAATGATAAATGTAATAGTAAATGGAGTCTGACTTTGGATTGGGAATATATACAAGAATGACAGTATGAATCTCCACTTCTTAATTGAAAGGTTAAATTCATTTTTCATTTTATATAAATTAATAAAAAAAAGGATGCAACAAAATGTTCCAATGAATTCTGCCTTGTTTTTCACATTTTCTTATTCATTTTTAATTGCTAATACTTTTTAGGTAAATGGTCTGAATCGAAGTTGTGAAGAGGAAGCATTAAAAGAACTGCAAGAAAACTGGGATTTAAGAACTTCACATGTTAGATATTATATTGAGTATCATGTGAGGGAGCCACAGCCCAGTGACCACAAAGGACATGAAGTTACATTCCTGGTAGGGATAACATTCATAAAATCGTAAGAAAAGTTATTATTAAAATTTTAATTAATTGTAAATGTTGTAAAATGCCAGAAGCATTTTTGCACAGTAATTGAAAGTATTGAGAGGTGAGAGATATTATCTTTAAGAATGCTATTACAAATGATCCAGCAAATTAGATTGATTTTTTTTTTTTTTTTGAGAGAGAGAGAGAGAAATATTACTGATAAGATTAAAGTCTATGTAAAAACTACTTTTGGACTAATGAATGAATGTCTGTTGTATTCTTTTACGCAAAATTGCTTTTGTGCGTTTTTAGAACGGGATTAGTGACGAGGTAGATGTTTATTAGGATAAATAATGCATTGAAATATTATTTTCAATTAGAGTAAATGGAAAAATCTCTTCGGGTTGGAGAGAGTGAGATATCATATTGACAGTTCTTTGGTAGTTTACATTTTGGTTGCCCATTTTTTAATAAATCCTACTTTGTAACTGTTATTGAAACTCATATAATGGCCTTTAAATGAAATCATTTTGAAAAAAATAAGAAAAGAGAAAAAAGTGAGTTAAGTGTCAGATTGAAAGAAGTAATTTTAAAAGTAGAATATAATTACGAAATGGTTTTTTAGATTAGAAATTACTATATTAGGAGAGAAACATCAAATTTATTAGTCTACTCTGAAAGATGGAGAATTTATGACGTATAACAACCTCAGTAATGTATATTATTTTTTTGTTACATAAAAAATGTTTACTGTTCCTAATTACTATAGAATAAATATTAAATGAGGATTGGAGAACACACTATGACAAGAGTTTTGAATATTAGTAATTCTAAGTAAAAAAAATAGATTACATATATTAAAATAATGACTTTCGTGATGATTATTCAAATATTTAAGGTAATTGTGGAAGACTAACGGAGAAATTGTGATCTAGGATTAAAATTAGAAAGATAAATATATTTTGGATAAGAGAAGCAAAAGGTACACTTCATTGTAGAAAGCATAATAAATGAAAGAAATAGACAAGGGTTTAATTAAAGTCATTATCATCATTATTTTTTATACTAAGAATATAAATGATATTGTTCTCCAGTTTTTACGTATTTTAAAAACCTTTTAGATGCAGACCAAAATTAAGGAACTCAAAAGTTTCCTGAAAGTAAATTTTCCAAAGAACCATTTTAACAATTTTAACATTATTTTATTTTATTAATTTACTATTATTTATTATTAATTTATTTACACTAAAAACTCGACATTTATATTTTGAAAGTAAATATTCAGCCCTAAAAATTTTACATGTATCCTTTTCTTTCAGATGTTAATTTATTTTTCTAAAATAGTTTGAAATATATTATTATTATTATTATTATTATTATTATTATTATTTACAGGTAAAAAACAATCGGTTTAAAGAGTCGATTGATCCACGCATCTTGGATAAGATTCGGAGTCTCACCAGGCAAGGAATTTTTAAAGCAAAACTTGTCCGAGAAAAACTCAATGATTTTATTCAGGAAGAACTTTTCAAAGGTGTAGAAGCACCTCCTCTCGATCGACGGAAATATAACCCAAGTGAAAGAGACGTACGCTATGCTGTATTGAAGGTTGGTCGATTTTATCTTCTCTTCCTCTTATACATATATATAGTTTAAATATTTGAATTTTATTGCTGGGACTATTGAGTTTAGTAACAGTAAATATCTTATTAGAGTTTGTGTAGGAGTTATTTCTTAAGGATGAATTTGAAGCTAGCTACTTGACTTTGTACTAGCTACACTCTGCGTAATTGACTTACTTTGGATAAGAATATTGCTTCGATAAGGAAAAAAATATAAAATATTTAAGATTTTTTAATTTTTGTCCAATTTTTAAATATCTTCTACACACAATGCACATAAATGTACCTGAATTCTAAAGTTAGATAACATAAATATTGGCTTTCCAAGTATTGAATGTGAAGAGTCAAAATATTTTCATTCCTTATTATTTCTGAAACTTAAATACCCCAAGAAACAATGTTTTTTTTGCCTTTAATAATTGGTTTAAATCAAGTGTATTTTTAATTGAAAGGTTACTTGGAAAGAGGTAAGGTATTGTAAATTATTTTGTAATATGTAGCTATAAATATTTATGAAGACGTTTGATATGTTATAGTGAAGGTGGTTGGTTGGATGTACTCCTCCCTCAATATTTTAAAATGTATTATCCATTACATTCATTAATATTCCTTTCCTGGGGAGGGAAAAATTCTACTTTTATCTCGTTTTCTTTATCCTGTAATTTAACACTAGGGAAATTTTTTGAGTAAGATATTGTGCATACAGTTCAAGCATGTAGTGTATTTTATAATTTTGAAATAAGTTTGTTAATCTATAAATATATAGACAATGCTACTGCAATATAGCAAGAGATTTTTAAGGATTTAAGAGATGAGAGGTTGTGACAGTTTCGTCAATTACTCGCCTGTTGAGCTGGAGCCGCGCCGGTGACAGTGTTACCACTGTCTTAGGGATTGGAAGTTTGAAATAAAGTAAATTTTCTTTTTGTTTATAAACAAAAATGGAGATCAATAATAAATTTAAACTCAAAAGATAAATGAATAAACAAATGATCTAAAATAAAAATAAGAACGTACAAAAATATTCTCCTTTTATAATAAAAAAATTCAACTCGAAATAAAATTCTCCCTTCCCAAGCTCTATCCTTTTCCCTAATATGTCAACAGAATAAAACAATTTTTAAATTTAAATTTTATTTTACAGAAATATGTAAATATAGACCAAAGTTTTCACTCTTGGTGGTTTATTTTTTATGTAGATATAGAGCAAAGTTCTCACCCTTGTAGTTTGGTGGTTTACTTTTTTTATTTGATAATTACTACCGATGAATACTCCAGTCATAAATGGTTCTCTAAATGTCTCAATTTCACCATACAACATTTCACAATTCCTTCTCATTGATTTCGCTATCATCTCTCTATCATTTCCTGTATAGTAAGGTAATACCACAATTTTTGAAGCTCGCTGTTCATATATATATATATATATATATATATATATATATATATATATATATATATATATATATATATATATATATATAATATATATATATATATATATATATATATATATATATATATATATATATATATATATATATATATATATATATATATATATATATATATATATATATTATATATATATATATATATATATATATATATATATATATATATATATATATATATATATATATATATATATATATATATAATTTTTTTTTTTTTGTTTTTTTATTTATTTTTTATTTTTTTTTTTTTTTTTTTTTTTTTTTTTTTTTTTCTTTCTCTCTTTTTCTGTTTTTTTCTTTCCCTTCTCTTTTGATAAACTGCTCGATTATTTGTCAACATGAACCACCTCAAATCTCTTTTTTTCACCTGTTTTCTAAAGAAAACGAAACAAAAAACAAAAAAAAAAATGCCAAACATTTTTGTTCATAAAATGTATACATAAAGTTTGAAATATCAAATAATATTCCCACCCAATTCTCTATTATATTCCCATCCCAGATAGAAAAGTGGTTGAATTAAGTAAAAATATAAACTGAGTCAAATAAATGGGAAAAAGGAACTACCTTTTCTAATCTCCTATATTTTTCCCATTATCTCCTCATCTTCTTCATTTTACCTTCAGTTGCTGGACATCTTTCTGAAATGACAAAAACACATAATAGACAAAAAATATGAGCCTTAAAACTAAAATCACCACAAGGTGTGAAATAAGATCTTATAAAATGTATTCCATTATCTTTAAATCATTGGTCTAATAACTTTGTATCACTCCACTTCTTAATATGAGGAGGATCAGAGAGCGTTATCTAATGTATTACATTATTTTTATTTGTCAATTAATTAAAGATGTATTCAGTTAAGAAATAAATGAATATTACTATAAATGACACACACACACGTATGATATCCACTAAAGAATATTGTAGCTCGGACACGCTCTCATCAAACCAGATTTTATTTCTTTTCAAATTAACTATGTGCTTTACTTTCTATCTTTATAAAAATAATCTTACATTCAATAACGCCTTTATTTATAAATTATTTAAAAGGGACTCATCATGTATACATTTGAAAATAAAATTAGTTATTTGCTCACAAATAGGATTCCTAACAACCATGATCGAAAAAAAGTTGTTCTTCATGCATACAATTATGCTTAAATCTGATCTGGTAGAGATATCCTTCTATCCTTCTTCATAACTTTGTACATTTCTCATGTGCATCATATTGGTTTATAAGTTACTTTTAATGGGAGGACTTTGCTTTAAATTTTTGTAAGTTACTTACTTTTATAAAACCTCATTATTCCGAAAGGCAAAAGAAGAATTGAAGAAAGAAGGGAAGAATATAATGCAACTGGAATGCTCAGCTCTAGCAAGAGATCTGTCAGAAGCTCTTAAGAATGTAACTGAGGATGAGTACCTGAAGCAAGTTCGCTATTATTTGACTTTATTACTCAAAGCTGTGCGGCTGAAGCAACCATTAGAAGCTTTCTTCTTAACTTCGAGGTATCACAATTTGATTTTTAAATAAAAATTTAAAATAACAATTTATTTTTTTTTTTTTTTTTATTGCATAAAGTAATTTATGGCTAACAATATATTTTTCTTATGACCTTCAAAAAAAATTTTTTTTTATTTCAGTTTGGGTTTTAACAACTTTGCTACCTCGATTACTTCGCCAATGAAGAAAACCTCCAAATTAATGAAAAAAGAAGAAGAAAATGACTCTCCTTCTAGTCCTCTTACCGAAGAAATTACTGCGTCGTCAACCACCGCAGATTTCTTCTCAACTGTTCCATCTTCTTCAGGAGTTCATTTTTCCGATCAGGTTATCGAACAGTTTTACGTGAATTCAAACGACGACGCTGCCGAAAACGAATTTAACTCTACCCAAATTTATGGTTCCCAAGACCTTGTGGATTTAAATCCGAGTCTCATTGAAGGTCTTCATTCAGCGGGAGGAGATGCGGCTACAGGGGTATATTACTACTTCACTGGTGGAACCAGTGAAATGCCCACACCAGTTCTTGCGAATGACCATAATTAATATGTTCGATTTACCTAATATTTACTTTTAAATAATTGTTGATAAATAAAACGATTTATCTGAACAATTGATATAAATTTAAATAGTGGATTTTAGAAATTATTTTCTATAAATTTCCTCGTTTTTGTTGCCTTAAAGATTTAAAACTGTGATACTAATTTAAAATACATAAGCCTTTATCTTTAAAAAGTAAAGAGAAGAATTCGTCTTTTCTTACCAATCCTCCTCTGCCTTTTCTTAATTTGATCTCCCAAAATTTTAAACTTTTCTTAATACGCATATACCTAATGTAGTTTATTTTCTAATAAATTATTTTAAAACGTTTTCCATTTATTCAGAAATAAATAAGTTTTATTAATGCTACAAAAATACTTAATTGATGTACCTTAATAGAAAGATGTAGCTGTTAAACGAAAGAACAGAGTAGGATGCTTGAGAGAGTAGCAATAACGAAGTGTTAGCATATGAAAGCTACATTTTTTTCTCCCAGATACTTATTATTCAACAACTTCATATCAACTATATTTTTCTAAAGTTGCCTTTACAAGTTTCTAATCAATTATAACTCCAAAGACCAACAGACTTTGGTTCAACAACTGACTACTTTAGTAATTAATGTGTTGCGCTTTTAAATCCGTAATCGCCATCATGAAAAGAGAGAAAGTCGAAGAAAAGGCACTCTAAAACTTATTAGAATAAATAGAAAATGAACAGTGGTTAAGTCGAGATTATAGAACCTGAAGGGAAAATGAGATTGTATTGAAAGATGGACAACACACACTCATAAAGAAGTGTAGGACTTTAGATCATTGTCCGTTGTAATAGAAATGGTATAAAAAAAAATTTTTTTTTTTTTTTTTGCAGATGTGCCACCTCTTCGGACAGAAAATGTTACGACTTCTAACCTTCTTGAGGGTTATTAATCTAATAAAGTAGGTGGTACGACAGTTTGAGGGATAGAGAGGAACGTTGAGAATGTCGGAGCTTTTAATTTCGTATACGCGTGTTAAGGTATGTATGGGTAGAGATCCGCGTCATACCTGTGGGGCATACAAGGATGGATGGTACCACAAAAGAATGTTTTTAAAAAAAGAAACTATATCATTGTGAACTTGTAAATTGTGTAATAAGTGTATGTTGCTATGCTCTTAGGAAAAAAATATTTAAAGTATGCCTTTCCTGGACAATATATACCTCATTAACTTTTCAATCAAATGTATTTGCAATCTTTGATATACCAGAATTACTTTCATAAAATTCACTACTTATGGTCAGTAATTTGATAACACAAAAACATTCATATATACATATACAATTAATTTCAGCGTTTATGAATATATATATTGGTGGGCAAAGCCGAAGATCCAGTTTCCACCAGAGGTGAGAAATTTTCTGGAATGGCCAAATTTCCGACACAGCTTTTAAAGGTATTTAAATCAAAGGAAATTGAGAAAATGAATAAAGAAAGAGTCTCTAGGTTTTACCAGTAGAGTACATGCAAGACAGTACACGGGGCCTCGGTGGAGGAGGTATGCAGCTAGAGCTCGGAATAGCAGTGTCTGTAGTATAGTGATGGTATAGAGAGAGTGACGTAATAATTCGACGGGCACAAAGAGGCGAAAGAGTTGAAGTTATGAAAAGCCGTAGACCCTAACATTTCAAGGAGAGCTGTGTGAGAGGAACCACCTCAGATGTGTGAAATATACTCTGTACATGGGGTTAGCACCCATATTAAGAGCAAGGAACTGGGGTGTCGTGAAAAATTTTTGAAAGCGCCTCAGAATCCAACTTAGAAGAATGCTAAGAAAGAAATATAAAAAAAGAATATCAAGAACAAACGAGAGTTCGAGTAGCTCGTTTTCAATGAGGATGTTTTGTTAGATAAGTAAGGATTGAATGATGTGAAAGTCAGAGTTGTCTGTTTTATTACAATAAAATATAAAAAATAATCCAGAATAACAAATGAAGGAAGGAAGGAAACTATCTGCCGACAGTGACAGCTCTTCAATGAAAACTATTTAGAACACGAAGAACGTTTCTCATTCGCTGGGATAGCCCAAGCTGATGCTTTCGTGACGTGAGTCAGAAATTAGTAATTAAAGCTTACGAGTAGTTAAGAATTGGTCAAAAAGTGTGCTGAAAAACAGACTTTATTTGATCACTTTGGTTAGGATAATCGCAAACATTAACAAAACTGATGAAGTGAAGTTTTGCATTCACACACGGAAGCGAGGTAAGCCATGAATTGAAAGCTCAAAATCTATTGCGAATCGACTCGAAGATCAACGTAAAGAAGATAAAGCCAATATATATATATATATATATATATATATATATATATATATATATATATATATATATATATATATATATATATATATATATATATATATATATATATATATATATATATATATAT
This sequence comes from Armadillidium nasatum, assembly GCA_009176605.1. NCBI lineage: Eukaryota > Metazoa > Arthropoda > Malacostraca > Isopoda > Armadillidiidae > Armadillidium > Armadillidium nasatum. The sequence continues at coordinate 13,491 of SEYY01006706.1, read as the reverse complement.
ATATATATATATATATATATATATATATATATATACCTCTTTTTTTCTTTACCTTCTCACCCCACGCTGGTGTGGCCACACTTCGCTAATGAAGCCGCCCACCGCAGACGGCCTCCTCCAGAGATCACTCAAGGCAGAGATGTCCCAGAAGATTCTGGGGCGAGAATTAGAAGGACAGAGTAACAGGAAGTGCAACACGGTCTCCGGGGCCTCTCCGCATCTGGTACAAGTGGGAGATGTTGTCTGGTTTATATTGAATTTGTGTTTGTATTGTTGTAAGTTTGGATGGTGCCCACATCTCAGCCTTGATAGGGAGATTTGTAAGTGCCTTGGAAGGTTGTTGAAGTCGAGATTTATTTCGGGAGGGTGTGCGTCGAGAATGTTATTTAGTGGTCTGTTTGTCATGTACGAATGTGTTAGTCGAGTATGAATATGTTGGGTTATTGTGGTGTTGGGGGGGGTGTGTGGTTTAGGATTGGTTTGTAGAAGGTAGCTGTGGATGATGGTGGTTGTTTTAGTCTGTGGTCGGTTGGATGTAGGAGAGTTTGGTGGCATGGGTGTGTGGGTAGAAGGGCTTTAGCGTAGAATTGAGTGCCTATCATTTGGAGGTGGTTGTTTAGAGGTAATATTTTGGTTTCATTATGTAAGTGTTGTTGAGGGGTTGTGGGTGTGCAGCCGGTGATTGTGCGGAGGGCTCTATTTTGCGTTATTTGACGTTTCTTTAAGTTATATATATATATATATATATATATATATATATATATATATATATATATATATATATATATATATATATATATATATATATATATATATATATATATATATATATATATATATATATATATATATATATATATATATATATATATAAGAGAAATTTACTTTTTATAGAAATTCCGAAAACTTAAATAAGCAGTACTGCGACTGTCTGTCCAATTTTTAATCAAAGTAAATAAACCAAACTAATATATTAGCATAAAAAAAGGAAATTAAAATCAATAAAAAATCTATAGTTACTCACCAGAAAATAAATAGCTTCAAAAGCCAATCTTAATCGAGTTTAAGGGGTTTCCTAAACTTTAATTTAGGACTATCGCTTTTTTAAAGGTTAAAGGCTATATTTAAATAAGTGGGTATTTAAAAATAAAGAGTCCTTTCAAACAGAATAATTGCCATTCAAATACCAGTTCAATAAATTTCAACTCAAGCCACAAATTAGAACCTTCAAAGTATGTCAGTTTGTAATAGTCAAATTTTAAACCCAATAGAATCCCTAACAGGTCTACCCTTTATCAAATAATTAAATATCAAATTTTTATAATAGAGCAGACTGTCTAAAGTCAAGTTCTAAATAGTTTCAAGAGATTAATTTAAATTCCTAATATCTAAAAAACAATTAATGTACAAAGAAAGGCAATTAATTAGTTAATACATTACGTTCTGGAAGATTTTCATCAATGTGGGATATATATAATTTTTATACGCACTCCTTACATTTTGCTTTAGTAAATAAAAAGTGTTGGAAATTTTTATGGTGCTGAAACCCAAGAAAGCGCTTAATGCAGATATGTTGCTGCTCTGCCAAGAATAAACCTAATTCTACTACATTTAGCCTACAAATTAATAAAAAGAAATTAATAAAGAAATCACCATTGAAAATATTCTTCAAATAGTTAAAATAAAAGGGATTTTTGTGGATTTACGTTATTTCCAAGATATTAAACTTGGACATTCGGCTTATTTGTGTAAGCTCATAAATAAATTTTAAAGTAGTAAATTTGGTAGATTCTAGCTTAGTAGGAATATAACTTCAACCCAAACAAAGCAAGAACTCTCAAACTCTGCTCAAAAAACTAAGGCCTAGTTAAACAGTAAAAGTCAAGTCAAATAAAATTAAAGTTAAAGTAATACACTAACTCAACCCGAGCATAATCAAAAAAGTCAATTTTAATTCAAATAGCAAAACAAACACATCATGTTGAGTTGGTCTAGTTGGGACCTAACTTCTTTTACATAGTTCTATAAAGATTCTCACCCTAAGGATTTAAGAATATATAACTACCATAAGGCTACAAGTAATTTAAAATAGCTAAATGGGGATATACTTATTTTATCGAAGACTCGTTCTAAGCAAAATTGTAAAGGCGACTTACACTGTAGAATTTAAATAAGGTAAGCCTAGCCTCGCTTTCAAGTATATAAAACGAGTCAAAAAACATGAAAAATGTTGCCGTTCTATAAAAGATTTTTTAAGTTTAGAGTCTACTAAGAAGCAACATATAAGGGTTTTCTAATAATAATATATATATATATATATATATATATATATATATATATATATATATATATATATATATATATATATATATATATATATATATATTATATATATATATATATATATATATATATATATATATATATATATATATACAATACAATACAAATCACAATACAAAACCCCTCCATACCCACAGCCACCACACTCACTCAATCATACATACAACAACTAGAAACATGGCTAAAATCAAACAGAATGACAGCTTCCCCCAAAAAATCCTCAATTACTCTTATCACTACCGACAAACACCAATCTTCCCTCCACCCCCCATGTAAAAATAAATAATACCCTCATTCCTTTAAACAAATCAACAAAGATCCTAGGCCTCACATATGACACACACTTCACCTTCTCAAAACACATCCAAAATCATAACCAACACTGCAAACAGGAAATTAAACCATCATCCGAACACTGTCACATAACAATTTCAGTAACGAACTAACCACCCTCATCGCAGCATACAAACAGTTCATCAGACCTACACTTAATTACGCATCTCCAGCCTGGTACCCTGCCACCTCACCCTCAAACATAGAGAAGTTACAAAAAAAAAAAAAATACCGCTCTTCGAATCATCACAGGTTGCACTAGAACCACTCCAATTCAGCATTTACACGAAGAAACAAAAATACTCCCGATCCGTGTTCACCTAGACATGATAGGAACTCAATTCTACACAAACACCCTAGACATTTCACACCCCTGTCACTATACCTTACAAGACCACACAAGACACAGTCTAAAATTACCTCCATCATCCCCTGCCCAATACTACAGTAACATATTCAGAACCATTCCACCTACTGCAAACAACACACCACTAATCAAACACATACACACCTTCAAAACACAAAATTATCTCAACACCCGCCAACAAAATCATCTTCTCAACGAACAACCCCCCGACATAGCAAATACACAAAACACATTACCACGGAAAACCTAAATCACCCTATCCAGATTAAGGTCAGACCACCACCCTAACCTACAAGCATACAAACATAGATTCAATATACAAAACACACTATCCCCAATATGTCAAAAATGTATGCAAGAATCAGACACAACAGAACATCTCCTTCTGAGATGCCCCTCCCTTACACAACACAGAACCCTCCATCACATCACCTCACTGAGAGACCTTTGGACTCGGCCGGCGGCCGTCGCGGATTTCCTGAAGGCAGTGTGGCCCTTCCAGTGAGGAAGGTCCAAGGGAAAAAAAAAAATATATATATATATATATATATATATATATATATATATATATATATATATATATAATATATATATATATAATATATATATATATATATATATATATATATATATATATAATTTTCATAACTGCTAATGATGTTATAATTTCGAGGAATCGAACCCGGGTCCAAAAGATGGAAGTCCGTTGTGTTGACCACTACTCCACTGATGGTTCAAAATGAAATAATCCAGAACTTCTACTGACATATCGCCTAGTGAAAAGTCCCTTCAATATTTCCCCGACCACAACTTGGGCGTAGCGTCAACATGGACCAGGTTCTATCCTGAATATAAACCGCAGTGCAAATTTTTATAATTTTGATAACCACTATGATAAACCGTGGAATCATTATTTATAATTTTCATAACTGCTAATGATGTTATAATTTCGAGGAATCGAACCCGGGTCCAAAAGATGGAAGTCCGTTGTGTTGACCACTACTCCACCGATGGTTCAAAATGAAATAATCCAGAACTTCTACTGACATATCTCGCCTAGTGAAAAGTCCCTTCAATATTTCACCGACCACAACTTGGGCGTAGCGTCAACATGGACCAGGTTCTATCCTGAATATAAACCGCAGCGTTAATTTTATAATTTTGATAACCACTATGCTAAACATCATTAGCAGTTATGAAAATTATAAATAAAGATTCCACGGTTTAGCATAGTGGTTATCAAAATTATAAAATTTACGCTGCGGTTTATATTCAGGATAGAACCTGGTCCATGTTGACGCTACGCCCAAGTTGTGGTCGGTGAAATATTGAAGGGACTTTTCACTAGGCGATATGTCAGTAGAAGTTCTGGATTATTTCATTTTAGAACCATCGGTGGAGTAGTGGTCAACACAACGGACTTCCATCTTTTGGACCCGGGTTCGATTCCTCGAAATTATAACATCATTAGCAGTTATGAAAATTATAAATAATGATTCCACGGTTTATCATAGTGGTTATCAAAATTATAAAATTTGCACTGCGGTTTATACTCAGGATAGAACCTGGTCCATGTTGACGCTACGCCCAAGTTGTGGTCGGTGAAATATTGAAGGGACTTTTCACTAGGCGATATGTCAGTAGAAGTTCTGGATTATTTCATTTTGAACCATCGGTGGAGTAGTGGTCAACACAACGGACTTCCATCTTTTGGACCCGGGTTCGATTCCTCGAAATTATAACATCATTAGCAGTTATGAAAATATATATATATATATATATATATATATATATATATATATATATATATATATATATATATATATATATATATATATATATATATATATATATATATATATATATATATATATATATATATTTTTTTTTCCCTTGGACTTCCTCACTGGAAGGGCCACACTGCCTTCAGGAAATCCGCGACGGCCGCCGGCCGAGTCCAAAGGTCTCTCAGAGAGTGAGGTGATGTGATGGAGGGTTCTGTGTTGTGTAAGGGAGGGGCATCTCAGAAGGAGATGTTCTGTTGTGTCTGATTCTTGCATACATTTTTGACATATTGGGGATAGTGTGTTTTGTATATTGAATCTATGTTTGTATGCTTGTAGGTTAGGGTGGTGGTCTGACCTTAATCTGGATAGGGTGATTTAGGTTTTGCGTGGTAATTTGTTTTGTGTATTTGCTATGTCGGGGGTTGTTCGTTGAGAAGATGATTTTGTTGGCGGGTGTTGAGATAATTTTGTGTTTTGAAGGTGTGTATGTGTTTGATTAGTGGTGTATTGTTTGCAGTAGGTGGAATGGTTCTGAATATGTTACTGTAGTATTGGGCAGGGGATGATGGAGGTAATTTTAGACTGTGTCTTGTGTGGTCTTGTAAGGTATAGTGACAGGGGTGTGAAATGTCTAGGGTGTTTGTGTAGAATTGAGTTCCTATCATGTCTAGGTGAACTCGGATCGGGAGTATTTTTGTTTCTTCGTGTAAATGCTGAATTGGAGTGGTTCTAGTGCAACGTGTGATGATTCGAAGAGCGGTATTTTTTTTTTTTTTTTTTGTAACTTCTCTATGTTTGAGGGTGAGGTGGCAGGGTACCAGGCTGGAGATGCGTAATTAAGTCTAGGTCTGATGAACTGTTTGTATGCTGCGATGAGGGTGGTTAGTTCGTTACTGAAATTGTTATGTGGCAGTGTTCGGATGATGGTTAATTTCCTGTTTGCAGTGTTGGTTATGATTTGGATGTGTTTTGAGAAGGTGAAGTGTGTGTCATATGTGAGGCCTAGGATCTTTGTTGATTTGTTTAAAGGAATGAGGGTATTATTTATTTTTACATGGGGGGTGGAGGGAAGATTGGTGTTTGTCGGTAGTGATAAGAGTAATTGAGGATTTTTCGGGGGAAGCTGTCATTCTGTTTGATTTTAGCCATGTTTCCAGTTGTTGGATGTATGATTGAGTGAGTGTGGTGGCTGTGGGTATGGAAGGGGTTTTGTATTGTGATTTGTATTGTATTGTATATATATATATATATATATATATATATATATATATATATATATATATATATATATATATATATATATATATATATATATATATATATATATATATATATATATATATATATATATACTAATTATTATTATTATTAGAAAACCCTTATATGTTGCTTCTTAGTAGACTCTAAACTTAAAAAATCTTTTATAGAACGGCAACATTTTACATGTTTTTTGACTCGTTTTATATACTTGAAAGCGAGGCTAGGCTTACCTTATTTAAATTCTACAGTGTAAGTCGCCTTTACAATTTTGCTTAGAACGAGTCTTCGATAAAATAAGTATATCCCCATTTAGCTATTTTAAATTACTTGTAGCCTTATGGTAGTTATATATTCTTAAATCCTTAGGGTGAGAATCTTTATAGAACTATGTAAAAGAAGTTAGGTCCCAACTAGACCAACTCAACATGATGTGTTGTTTTGCTATTTCGAATTAAAATTGACTTTTGATTATGCTCGGGTTGAGTTAGTGTATTACCTCTAACTTGAATTTTATGTTGACTTGACTTTTACTGTTTAACTAGGCCTTAGTTTTTGAGAAGAGTTTGAGAGTTCTTGCATGTTTGGGTTGAAGTTATATTCCTACTAAGCTAGAATCTACCAAATTTACTACTTTAAAATTTATTTATGAGCTTACACATAATAAGCTGAATGTCCAAGTTTAATATCTTGGAAATAACGTAAATCCACAAAAATCCCTTTTATTTTAACTATTTGAAGAATATTTTCAATGGTGATTTCTTTATTAATTTCTTTTTATTAATTTGTAGGCTAAATGTAGTAGAATTAGGTTTATTCTTGGCAGAGCAGCAACATATCTGCATTAAGCGCTTTCTTGGGTTTCAGCACCATAAAAATTTCCAACACTTTTTATTTACTAAAGCAAAATGTAAGGAGTGCGTATAAAAATTATATATATCCCACATTGATGAAAATCTTCCAGAACGTAATGTATTAACTAATTAATTGCCTTTCTTTGTTCATTAATTGTTTTTTAGATATTAGGAATTTAAATTAATCTCTTGAAACTATTTAGAACTTGACTTTAGACAGTCTGCTCTATTAAAAATTTGATATTTAATTATTTGATAAAGGGTAGACCTGTTAGGGATTCTATTGGGTTTAAAATTTGACTATTACAAACTGACATACTTTGAAGGTTCTAATTTGTGGCTTGAGTTGAAATTTATTGAACTGGTATTTGAATGGCAATTATTCTGTTTGAAAGGACTCTTTATTTTTAAATACCCACTTATTTAAATATAGCCTTTAACCTTTAAAAAAGCGATAGTCCTAAATTAAAGTTTAGGAAACCCCTTAAACTCGATTAAGATTGGCTTTTGAAGCTATTTATTTTCTGGTGAGTAACTATAGATTTTTTTATTGATTTTAATTTCCTTTTTTTATGCTAATATATTAGTTTGGTTTATTTACTTTGATTAAAAATTGGACAGACAGTCGCAGTACTGCTTATTTAAGTTTTCGGAATTTCTATAAAAAGTAAATTTCTCTTATATATATATATATATATATATATATATATATATATATATATATATATATATATATATATATATATATATATATATATATATATATATATATATATATATATATATATATATATATATATATATATATATATATATATATATATATATATATATATTAAAGAAACGTCAAATAACGCAAAATAGAGCCCTCCGCACAATCACCGGCTGCACACCCACAACCCCTCAACAACACTTACATAATGAAACCAAAATATTACCTCTAAACAACCACCTCGAAATGATAGGCACTCAATTCTACGCAAAAACCCTTCTACCCACACACCCATGCCACCAAACTCTCCTACATCCAACCGAACACAGACTAAAACAACCACCATCATCCACAGCTACCTTCTACAAACCAATCCTAAATCACATCCCCCCCCATCCCCTCCCAACATCACAATAACCAAACATATTCCATATTCAACTAACACATTCCTACTTGACAAACAGACCACTAAATAACATTCTCGACACACACCCTCCCGAAATAAATCTCGACTTCAACAACCTTCCAAGGCACTTACAAATCTCCCTATCAAGGCTGAGATGTGGGCACCATCCAAACTTACAACAATACAAACACAAATTCAATATAAACCAGACAACATCTCCCACTTGTACCAGAGCGGAGAGGCCCCGGAGACCGTGTTGCACTTCCTGTTACTCTGTCCTTCTAATTCTCGCCCCAGAATTTTCTGAGACATCTCTGCCTTGAGTGATCTCTGGAGGAGGCCGTCTGCGGTGGGCGGCTTCATTAGCGAAGTGTGGCCACACCAGCGTGGGGTGAGAAGGTAAAGAAAAAAAAAGAGGTATATATATATATATAATATATATATATATATATATATATATATATATATATATATATATATATATATATATATATATATATATATATATATATATATATATATATATATAATATATATATATATATATATATATATTTTGGCTTTATCTTCTTTACGTTGATCTTCGAGTCGATTCGCAATAGATTTTGAGCTTTCAATTCATGGCTTACCTCGCTTCCGTGTGTGAATGCAAAACTTCACTTCATCAGTTTTGTTAATGTTTGCGATTATCCTAACCAAAGTGATCAAATAAAGTCTGTTTTTCAGCACACTTTTTGACCAATTCTTAACTACTCGTAAGCTTTAATTACTAATTTCTGACTCACGTCACGAAAGCATCAGCTTGGGCTATCCCAGCGAATGAGAAACGTTCTTCGTGTTCTAAATAGTTTTCATTGAAGAGCTGTCACTGTCGGCAGATAGTTTCCTTCCTTCCTTCATTTGTTATTCTGGATTATTTTTTATATTTTATTGTAATAAAACAGACAACTCTGACTTTCACATCATTCAATCCTTACTTATCTAACAAAACATCCTCATTGAAAACGAGCTACTCGAACTCTCGTTTGTTCTTGATATTCTTTTTTTATATTTCTTTCTTAGCATTCTTCTAAGTTGGATTCTGAGGCGCTTTCAAAAATTTTTCACGACACCCCAGTTCCTTGCTCTTAATATGGGTGCTAACCCCATGTACAGAGTATATTTCACACATCTGAGGTGGTTCCTCTCACACAGCTCTCCTTGAAATGTTAGGGTCTACGGCTTTTCATAACTTCAACTCTTTCGCCTCTTTGTGCCCGTCGAATTATTACGTCACTCTCTCTATACCATCACTATACTACAGACACTGCTATTCCGAGCTCTAGCTGCATACCTCCTCCACCGAGGCCCCGTGTACTGTCTTGCATGTACTCTACTGGTAAAACCTAGAGACTCTTTCTTTATTCATTTTCTCAATTTCCTTTGATTTAAATACCTTTAAAAGCTGTGTCGGAAATTTGGCCATTCCAGAAAATTTCTCACCTCTGGTGGAAACTGGATCTTCGGCTTTGCCCACCAATATATATATTCATAAACGCTGAAATTAATTGTATATGTATATATGAATGTTTTTGTGTTATCAAATTACTGACCATAAGTAGTGAATTTTATGAAAGTAATTCTGGTATATCAAAGATTGCAAATACATTTGATTGAAAAGTTAATGAGGTATATATTGTCCAGGAAAGGCATACTTTAAATATTTTTTTCCTAAGAGCATAGCAACATACACTTATTACACAATTTACAAGTTCACAATGATATAGTTTCTTTTTTTAAAAACATTCTTTTGTGGTACCATCCATCCTTGTATGCCCCACAGGTATGACGCGGATCTCTACCCATACATACCTTAACACGCGTATACGAAATTAAAAGCTCCGACATTCTCAACGTTCCTCTCTATCCCTCAAACTGTCGTACCACCTACTTTATTAGATTAATAACCCTCAAGAAGGTTAGAAGTCGTAACATTTTCTGTCCGAAGAGGTGGCACATCTGCAAAAAAAAAAAAAAATTTTTTTTATACCATTTCTATTACAACGGACAATGATCTAAAGTCCTACACTTCTTTATGAGTGTGTGTTGTCCATCTTTCAATACAATCTCATTTTCCCTTCAGGTTCTATAATCTCGACTTAACCACTGTTCATTTTCTATTTATTCTAATAAGTTTTAGAGTGCCTTTTCTTCGACTTTCTCTCTTTTCATGATGGCGATTACGGATTTAAAAGCGCAACACATTAATTACTAAAGTAGTCAGTTGTTGAACCAAAGTCTGTTGGTCTTTGGAGTTATAATTGATTAGAAACTTGTAAAGGCAACTTTAGAAAAATATAGTTGATATGAAGTTGTTGAATAATAAGTATCTGGGAGAAAAAAATGTAGCTTTCATATGCTAACACTTCGTTATTGCTACTCTCTCAAGCATCCTACTCTGTTCTTTCGTTTAACAGCTACATCTTTCTATTAAGGTACATCAATTAAGTATTTTTGTAGCATTAATAAAACTTATTTATTTCTGAATAAATGGAAAACGTTTTAAAATAATTTATTAGAAAATAAACTACATTAGGTATATGCGTATTAAGAAAAGTTTAAAATTTTGGGAGATCAAATTAAGAAAAGGCAGAGGAGGATTGGTAAGAAAAGACGAATTCTTCTCTTTACTTTTTAAAGATAAAGGCTTATGTATTTTAAATTAGTATCACAGTTTTAAATCTTTAAGGCAACAAAAACGAGGAAATTTATAGAAAATAATTTCTAAAATCCACTATTTAAATTTATATCAATTGTTCAGATAAATCGTTTTATTTATCAACAATTATTTAAAAGTAAATATTAGGTAAATCGAACATATTAATTATGGTCATTCGCAAGAACTGGTGTGGGCATTTCACTGGTTCCACCAGTGAAGTAGTAATATACCCCTGTAGCCGCATCTCCTCCCGCTGAATGAAGACCTTCAATGAGACTCGGATTTAAATCCACAAGGTCTTGGGAACCATAAATTTGGGTAGAGTTAAATTCGTTTTCGGCAGCGTCGTCGTTTGAATTCACGTAAAACTGTTCGATAACCTGATCGGAAAAATGAACTCCTGAAGAAGATGGAACAGTTGAGAAGAAATCTGCGGTGGTTGACGACGCAGTAATTTCTTCGGTAAGAGGACTAGAAGGAGAGTCATTTTCTTCTTCTTTTTTCATTAATTTGGAGGTTTTCTTCATTGGCGAAGTAATCGAGGTAGCAAAGTTGTTAAAACCCAAACTGAAATAAAAAATTTTTTTTGAAGGTCATAAGAAAAATATATTGTTAGCCATAAATTACTTTATGCAATAAAATTAAGTCAAAAAATAAATTGTTATTTTAAATTTTTATTTAAAAATCAAATTGTGATACCTCGAAGTTAAGAAGAAAGCTTCTAATGGTTGCTTCAGCCGCACAGCTTTGAGTAATAAAGTCAAATAATAGCGAACTTGCTTCAGGTACTCATCCTCAGTTACATTCTTAAGAGCTTCTGACAGATCTCTTGCTAGAGCTGAGCATTCCAGTTGCATTATATTCTTCCCTTCTTTCTTCAATTCTTCTTTTGCCTTTCGGAATAATGAGGTTTTATAAAAGTAAGTAACTTACAAAAATTTAAAGCAAAGTCCTCCCATTAAAAGTAACTTATAAACCAATATGATGCACATGAGAAATGTACAAAGTTATGAAGAAGGATAGAAGGATATCTCTACCAGATCAGATTTAAGCATAATTGTATGCATGAAGAACAACTTTTTTTCGATCATGGTTGTTAGGAATCCTATTTGTGAGCAAATAACTAATTTTATTTTCAAATGTATACATGATGAGTCCCTTTTAAATAATTTATAAATAAAGGCGTTATTGAATGTAAGATTATTTTTATAAAGATAGAAAGTAAAGCACATAGTTAATTTGAAAAGAAATAAAATCTGGTTTGATGAGAGCGTGTCCGAGCTACAATATTCTTTAGTGGATATCATACGTGTGTGTGTGTCATTTATAGTAATATTCATTTATTTCTTAACTGAATACATCTTTAATTAATTGACAAATAAAAATAATGTAATACATTAGATAACGCTCTCTGATCCTCCTCATATTAAGAAGTGGAGTGATACAAAGTTATTAGACCAATGATTTAAAGATAATGGAATACATTTTATAAGATTTATTTCACACCTTGTGGTGATTTTAGTTTTAAGGCTCATATTTTTTGTCTATTATGTGTTTTTGTCATTTCACAAAGATGTCCAGCAACTGAAGGTAAAATGAAGAAGATGAGGAGATAATGGGAAAAATATAGGAGATTAGAAAAGGTAGTTCCTTTTTCCCATTTATTTGACTCAGTTTATATTTTTACTTAATTCACCACATTTCTATCTGGGATGGGAATATAATAGAGAATTGGGTGGGAATATTATTTGATATTTCAAACTTTATGTATACATTTTATGAACAAAAATGTTTGGCATTTTTTTTGTTTTTTGTTTCGTTTTCTTTAGAAAACAGGTGAAAAAAAGAGATTTGAGGTGGTTCATGTTGACAAATAATCGAGCAGTTTATCAAAAGAGAAGGGGGAAAAAAAAAACTGCACTAAATACAGATGAGTAAGGAAGGGACTTCCTACTATAAGATTTGGGTAAATAAATAAAAAAATAAAAAAACAAAAAAAAAAAAATATATATATATATATATATATATATATATATATATATATATATATATATATATATATATATATATATATATATATATATAATATATATATATATATATATATATATATATATATATATATATATATAATATATATATATATATATATATATATATATATATATATATATATAATATATAATATATATATGAACAGCGAGCTTCAAAAATTGTGGTATTACCTTACTATACAGGAAATGATAGAGAGATGATAGCGAAATCAATGAGAAGGAATTGTGAAATGTTGTATGGTGAAATTGAGACATTTAGAGAACCATTTATGACTGGAGTATTCATCGGTAGTAATTATCAAATAAAAAAAGTAAACCACCAATAGCTACAAGGGTGAGAACTTTGCTCTATATCTACATAAAAAATAAACCCCAAGAGTGAAAATTTGGTCTATATTTACATATTTTGTAAAATAAAAATTTAAATTAAAAATTGTTTTATTCTGTTGACATATTAGGGAAAAGGATAGAGCTTGGGAAGGGAGAATTTTATTTCGAGTTGAATTTTTTTATTATAAAAGGAGAATATTTTTGTACGTTCTTATTTTTTATTTTAGATCATTTGTTTATTCATTTATCTTTTGAGTTTAAATTTATTATTGATCTCCATTTTTGTTTATAAAAAAGAAAATTTACTTTATTTCAAACTTCCAATCCCTAAGACAGTGGTAACACTGTCA
>SEYY01006705.1:7500-10000 GCA_009176605.1 Armadillidium nasatum | reverse complement strand
AAATTAAGGATTTAACTAATCGTAAAACTTCAAAATTTCGTTAAAACTTTGCAGAGAAATGGGTCTGATGAAGTGATGTAAGTTTGAAATCTGGTGATCGGCGTCAAACGAAGACTAAATCAGATTTTAATCTACAATTTTATCTAAATCCATATTTAAAACTTGTAAAAAAAATATGGAATTCAATGGATTTAATACATTTTCGCAACACAATTGCAAAAACAATTAAATTTATGTAGTTATCCATAAAAAATACATTTTCTGACGAAAAAATATAGAAAGATGTAAAATTTGGGCAACTAAAATAAAACTGATTTTCCTTTTAATTTAATTAAATTAAGTATTTAAATTACATTTCATTTCAAATGAAATTTACATATTCAATATATAAAAATATATATATATATATATAATATATATATATATATATATATATATATATATATATATATATATATATATATATATATATATATATATATATATATATATATATATATATATATATATATATATATATATATATATATATATATATATATATATATATATATATATATATATATATATATATATATATATATATATATATATATATATATATATATATATATATATATATATATATAATATATATATATATATTATATTATATATATTAATATATATATATATATATATATATATATATATATATATATATATATATATATATATATATATATATTTTATTATATAGTATATATAGCCGGCTTACTAGGCCTGTCGCCACAACCTCCAAATAATGCAATTGGTGTTGCGAAAATGGATTAAATCCATTGAATTCCATTTTTTTTTACAAAGTTTTAAATATGGATTTAGATAAAATTGTAGATTAAAATCTGATTTAGTCTTCGTTTGACGCCGATCACCAGATTTCAAACTTACATCACTTCATCAGACCCATTTCTCTGCAAAGTTTTAACGAAATTTTGAAGTTTTACGATTAGTTAAATCCTTAATTTGATTATATAATTATAATATATATATATATATATTATATATATAATATATATTAATATATATATATATATATATATATATATATATATATATATATATATATATATATATATATATATATTATATATATATATATATATATATATATATATATATATATATATATTATATATATATATATATATATATATATAATATATATATATATATATAATAATATATAATATATATATATATATATATATATATATAATATATATATATATATAATATATATATATATATATTATATATTATATATATATATATATATATATATATCACCTCTGGTGGGCAAAGGCCAGAGGCCTACCAAAATTTCCACCAGAGTTAGGGAAAAGACGGAAACCTGGTCAAATTAAAGGCCGACGTGACCTGATAGGAAGTTTAGGAAAAAGATGAAAGAAGTGTGTTCCAGACTTTATCAGTAGAATACATGTACGGTTGAGCATAGCGATTAAGTCTGGGGTCAGAGGGTTGGATAGAGAAAGGATGAGACTGTGTAGAAAGACCGGTCGCACGAGCCCTTCTCAATGGAGGAGGTATGCGACGAGACAGTTCAAAAGAGCAGTGTTCATTATAATTGCGATAGTATAGAGAGAGTGACGTAACAATTTGACGGCAGAAAGAGACTGGAGAGAATAGTGAGAGCAGGAGAGTTGATAACACGAAAAGCCCTAGACTTCACATTCTCAAGGATAGCTGTATGAGTGGAACCACCCAGATGTGTAACGCATACTCCATACAGGGGCGAAAACATCCCTATAGAGAGCAAGCAACTGGGGTGGAGTGAAGAAATACTGAAGGGGTCTCAGAACATCTAACCTCTTAGAAGTTTGTTTAGAAAGAGAAGTAATGTGATCTTTCCAAGAAAGATCAAGAAAAAAAAACACCAAGAATATTAAGAACAGATGAAGGCTTGAGTTGTGTGTTTTCGAAGAAGATATCATAGTTGTGTGGAAGATTGTGTTGAGTAGAGAGATAGAGGAATTGAGTTTTGGTGGAATTGAAAACAACCATATTCTCTCTGCCCCAAATTGAAAATGCGAGATAGGTCAGAGGTCAGATGCTCCAAGGCTACCTTTCTTGCGTTTAATATCTGTTGTTGAGAGGGGCGCCTTTCAAATTGAAAATAGTAATGAAGGATAGAGTCATCAGCATAGGAGTGAATAGGAGATGAAAGTAACACAGAGAAAGTCATTAATGAAAAGCAGAAAAAGTGTTGGGAATAGGGCAGATCCTTGAGGAACACCACTATTAATATATTTAAAGAAAGAACGATGGCCGTCTACAACAGCTGCTATAGAACGACCAGAAAGGAAATCAGAAAGAAGGTCACAGAGAGAATGAAAGATTCCGAAAGAGGGAAGTTTGGAAATCAAAGTTTTGTGCCAGACTCTATCGAAAGCTTTCGATATGACCAGCGCCACAGCGAAAGATTCACCGAAATGCCGAAGAG
>SEYY01006704.1:20000-23189 GCA_009176605.1 Armadillidium nasatum | reverse complement strand
ATATATATAATATATAATATATATATATATATATATATATATTAGCAGAATTCATAAATTATAGAAAATTGGAGAACTTGCACCGTTTAAATAGTCGAAGAATTTAGGAAAGACAGTAGAATTTGGAGATAAATAAACAGAACAAATGAGTTTAGTCGTAGAATGGCAACAAAGCGTAAGCAACAAGGTGAAAAATTCGGAACACTCCAAATTAGAGGCAGGAGAGCAGACAACATCGTTGCGCACGTATGCGCAACAACCTCCTTTGGTTGAAAATAAAGGATAGAGACAGTAGGAGGAAACAGAATAAGGTTGCTATCAGAACGCTCAGACATCTGAGTTTCTGTCAAGTATAAGAGGTGAGGTCTAGAAGTAGAGAGGTGATGTTCAACAAAGTGGAAATTGAAGTGCAGACCGCGAATGTTGCAGAAATTAATGAAAAATTAGACCGTACATCAGGACAAGCCGTTTGCAGATTCCAGGTGGTACCAATTCCATCACAGGAGGCCTAAAACTCCCAAGTGATGATGGGGGAAGGGGTGGTTAAGGGGCAATTTTTTTAAAGTCACCCCAAGGGGCTTCTCCTAGGCTAATTTTGTTGACGCTATTATTTAGTTTTTTTTAAAGGGTGTCTGTATTAATGTTTTGTGTGTGCGAAGGAGAGTTTACTCCGCGTAGAAGAAGGTGAGCGCGAAATGGAACGAACCATTGGGCACCAAGGATGGAGAAATACCCTTAACATCCCATATGCCCAATGGAAGGTAATTTATCGCCTCGGAGAGCTACTTCCCTCCCCCATATATATATATATATATATATATATATATATATATATATATATATATATATATATATATATATATTATATATATATATATATATATATATATATATATATATATATATATTATGGCTACAGATTTTTTTTTTTTTAATTTTTTTTTAAGGGGAGGGTTAGGTTTTGTTTTGTGAAAAATTTTTTTTTTTTATTATTATTTGAGCGATTTGGTGAAATTTGCTGTGTATATAGCTTTTTTCCCGTGAAAAAAGCTTCATTTTTAGTGTTTTTATGAGTCTCTAAAGGTTTCAAAGTTATTAGTGGTCATAACTCAACAAAAAAAGAATTAGCGGGAAAAAAATATTTTCCACATGAGATGAAAATTGACCTGAACAATCTTAGCCCCAATTTCTTGCATTTGGGGGAAACAGACCTTTGATATCACGTCCAAAAAAAAAAGTATAATCAGTCAATTTTTTTTTGAAAAATTTGTTACCCTTTCGGAGAAAAAAATTATTAAAAAAATTCTCTCCAGGATTTTTGATTTTGATTTGGACATTGTTTAGAGGAGAGATAGGTCTACAACATTTTTTTAGAGCATTATTAAATGCTAATTGTTTGAAGAAGTATAGCCTCTCAAACTTTTAAAATTTTGAAAATTTTCTAAAAATGACCTTTTTTGAGAGCTATACCTTCCTTCAAACAAATAGCATTAATAATGCTCTAAATAAATGTTGTAGACCTATCTCTCTCTAAACAATCTAAATTTAATTAAAAAATCCTGGAGAGAATTTTTTTTAAAAATATTTTTCCTCAAAAATTTGAATTTTTTTTTTTCAAAAAATAATTTCTTTTGATAGTGAGTCAGTCTTGGACTAATACTGTTTTTTGTGTAACTCTGGGAGGAAATTCTATCAAAGGTTTTTGTAGCCAATAGAATAAGGAACATATGTTCCAATTTCAGACCAAAAATATTTTTTATGTGGCTTCACCGTAGATTTAAATTTTGAAAAAACATTCCCATATAACTGCTAAACATTAATCCCTCGTAAAAACGTTAGGAATCGACTATTTTCGTCGGGAAAAAAGCTATATATACTGAAATTTTCAGGAGAATCAGATAAAAAATTTTTTTCTAAAAAACCAAACCCTCCCCTTAAACTAAAAAGGGTGGGTAAGTGTTTTATATGCGTGAAGGAAAGCCTACTCCGTGTAGAGAGGGTGAGCGCCAAAGGGAACGAACCATTGGGCACCGGAATGAGATGGGAAGGACCCTTAACATCCCACATATCCAATGAGGGGTAATCTCATCGTCTCGGGAGCGCTACTATATATATATTTTTAGGTGATTCGTCGTTGGAAATGAATCCGATTCTTACCCTCATTGATTTTGCATCGTACTCAAAACCCCTCTGAATCTCTTCCACGACTTCTCGGATGACCAGCTCAAATGAAGCTTCAAGACCACGTTCATTTTTAACCAAAAAAAAGAGGAGGGTTGCTGGGACAGGTTTAGTAAGCCGCCAGCATAAAAATACTCAAGCTCATCATACCAATGTTGAGCCTCGAAATGAACAGACTTCTCGGAACCAGAACAGACCAGATTAAGACTACGGAATAAGGACTATCGCTATAAAATTAGGTATAATAATTGCAAGCACCTTCTCTAGAAAGGAAGAGGGAGCTGTAGTGTTGATGATTGAGAGGTGTCCTGATGTTTTGGGTGTGAAGTAAGGTTTAGTGGAGATGGAGTGAAGAAACTGCACAAAGAATGTCATGGTATACAAGGGAATGCAGGAAGAGAGAAAACGCGAAGTTGCGATTGCTATGACATCAGAGATGTATCGATATGTAACAGAAACGGTGTTGGTGAACGAAAGAATTGTGGCTGTGACATTGAAAGTTGGAGAGTAAAAGCTGAGCATTATACAGATTTAAGCTCTTCAGGAAGGAATATCTGTAGAAGAGAAGGTGCAGTTTATGGAGATCCTACAGGATGTGCATGATGGAAGAGGAGGAGGACACCTAATAATCATAGGAAATATAAATGTTCATGTGGTAGTGAGGAGAGGAGGAGAAGAAGCTTCTGTTGGTGCATTTGGAATAGGAACAAGAAATATAGAAGGAGAGAGATTGGTGGACTTTGCCATAAGAAATAGCTTAGCGATATGAACATCTTTTTTAAGACATGCGGAGTAGTAAGGAAGTGGACATGGTACCGATGAAATTCAGAAGACCAGGAATACGCGGAAAAACCTATGATAGATTTAATTATGCGTAATAATAAGAGAGTGTTGCAGGATGTAGAAATTACACCAAAGGTGTCACTAGATTCGGATCACAGACTTGTGGTGGGGAAGATTGGATGGAAAAAGAGGAGGAAACCAAAGAAGTAACCAGAGAATGATACT
>SEYY01006704.1:7500-15000 GCA_009176605.1 Armadillidium nasatum | reverse complement strand
AGGCAACGAGCAAAAATGTTATTATCAGCGAATAAAATTGTGTTTGAAAATCCAAAGCAGTTCATAAATAAATTGAAAGAAGTATGGGGCCATAATACTTATGAGCATTTAAACATGGCACAACCTGGGATGCTTAAAGAAATATTATACCATCATTTGCCTCCTTCAGTATCCGCAAATGTAAGATTCTTCATAAAACGTTCAAAGGATATAGAAGAATTTGCAGAAATTGTAGAAGATGCCATGGAAGATGATCCATATGCAGGAATGAAGAATAGATACATTTTCAAATACTCTGAATCCTGTTTGCCAGCCTTCATATTCAGTCAGCTGTTACACCAGTTAGACAAACTGAAATATCTCAAATGCAGGAAACCATTCAGACACTGATAAGGGAAGTACAAGAATTACGAATAGAAATAAATGAATTGAAAAAAAATAGAGAAACACAAAGTTGGAGTCCTCGTAGGTCCAGATCACCATCCAGAGGGAGATACAATCAAAATGGACCTTACTGCTATTATCATTACCATTTTGGCAGTTTTGCTAATAGGTGTGAGGGGAATGGATGTAAATTTACAAATAGGGATTACCGAAATCAGCCATCAAATTCGGGAAACGTGGAGAGTGGACCCTTGAGGGGTCCACAAGGAACATAAACTCTCCAAATTTTAAAACAGCTGATCCTATTATAAACAAATCTAGTCTCAAACCACCGCAGCCTATAAACCCAAATTATAAACCTAAAAATATTAAAATTAATGGGTTTGTACATTGTACAGATTACTCTGATTCCCAAATCATGAATAATAAATATATCCCTTTAAATAGTTCTTATAATATGTCCATGTATCAAAATAATCCATTAACGGTTAACCCCAGTGCTAATGTATGTGCAGTATCACCCCAAGAGAATATAAATAAGCCTCCTTCATTAATTAAAATTAATTGTGTAAGAAATAGATGCTGTTTTATTTGGGACACAGGAGCAGTCTGTTCCATACTGAAAGCTACAGATGAAGACAGAAAAAATGCCACAATAGGTCACTTTCTTGCGGCAAATAACACATCCATAAATGTTTATGGAAAGAAAACATTAAAAATAGATTTTGGAATACGAAGGAGCTATGAACATACATTTTATATTGCAAAAACCAAATTCGATATTTTGGGTATTAACTTCTTAACCAAGCATAAGTTTATAATTGATTTTAATACCAAAAATATAATTGATGGGGTGACTAAAATACAGCTTCCCTTCCCCCAAGAAATAGAATGTTGTGAAGACACTGCTTTGTTACACACTGTGTCATATAAACCAAACTTGCCATATTGTTCTTCAGATTACACAGAGTTATTAGAAAATTACTCTCATATTTTTAATGAAGACAATAGTGATATCCAGGAATTAACAAATAATAATACTCAGCATGATAGTATAGGGTTAAATGAGCAAGAAATGAGGGCTCTAGAGGAGGTTCAGCCTTTATAAAATATATGTTGAGTGTCCCGCTATTAATATTAAAGCAAGAAGAATACCTACAAAATTATATAAAGATGCACAAGATGAGATACATAATTTACTAGCAAAAGGTGTTCTAGTACCTTCAAAGTCTGAATGGGGCTTTCCCATCTCTGTTCTTAATAAACAAAATGGGGGAACCAGAATTGTTGCAGACCTTCGGTTACTAAATGCTAGAACAAAACGTGATAATTATAATATTTCGCATATAAATGACTTCATTAATATACTTCATGGAAGGAAAATTTTCTCTGTTTTAGATATTCGTAAGGCATTTTATAGTCTGAAATTGGCATCAGAATGTCATAAAAGGCAAAATTTCGACTTTAGTCTTGTTTTTGTTTGTTATTTTAATATCAATTATAATTCTTAATTTTTTTTAATTATTTTATTGTAATTGTTATTATTATTATTTTAGTATTTTTATATTATGTAATGAAATTATTTGGTTTATATTTTAAATTAGAAAATTTTTAGAATCTTAGATTGTGCTGAGGACGGACCGAGTTAAGGTTTGAAACGTTCACACTGTAATAATAATATGTGAGACAAAAAAAAAAAAAAAAAAAAAAAAAAAAAAAAAAAAAAAAAAAAAAAAAAAAAATGCAAATTTTAATTTTTTTTTTTTTTTTATTTTAATATTCAATATAATTCTTATAATTTTTTTATTTTATTTAATTATTTAATATATTATATATATTATATTATATATATATATATATATATATATATATATATATATATATATATATATATATATATATATATATATATATATATATATATATATATATACACAGTAGTTAGGGTGTTCAAAGCTTATAGGGGAAGAGTATTATTTCAAAGATTTACGTGCGCTCGTCTTGTGTCCCATTACTATTCTCTATAAGAAGCTTTTATGCAAATTTTCAAGAGAATTTAAATAATTTAAAGGTTCCTAAATCTGAAAACTTTATTTTAACATCATAAAATTACTGTAAAAAAATTAAAAACATATTCCTTGTAATATTTCAAAATATGAATTTTTCCATTAATTAATCAATTTATTTAAAAATATCTTTGAGAAGTTCATCCTTTGCTAATTTCCGGTTCACTTTCCTCCTCTTAACAAGAACAATTTAAAGGAGATACTGAAGGGCTTCTTCGGCATGACATAAAGGTTTGCTAGTATACTTCTCAATGATTCTAATGCCCCGCTCTGCTACATCATTGTTTACTCTTAATTCCTTTAGCTCGATTCTTTGTGAGGCAGTAGTTTTGGTCAGAGGTCCATGAACTCACTGGATTCTCCAGAAATGTGAGCTGAATTTGTAGAAATTGACTTGTAACCCATTGACTTAAGTGATCATTTAGCTGCAATCCTTTTCCTTGCACCTGTTTAGGTTCTTTTCTGCCCTTCTCATTATCTTTAAACCTTTTGTCAAATAATGTGAGAAAAATTAAATCTTCTAAAATATAATAGAGGGGACGAATTAAAGCTTGATAAGCTACAGTACATTTCCAATTCCTTTGTCAGAATATTTTTACAAGACATAAGTCTAACATTTTTTTTTTTTTTTGAAGCTCTTACAGCAATGGGAGCTTCATGCTATTAACGAGTGTATACGAGGGTCACAAAAAGAGCCATACGATTCACTCCATGCAGTTCATTTGGGTGTGCAGTAAGGCTATTTTCAGGCAATAAATGGTTTTAGCCATCCATCTTGCCTGATGATAGGCTCTTGGTTGCCGAAGTTTATAATGTCCAATGTTATATCCAAGGTATAAAATGCAAAGTTGAAAAAGTTCTTCATAATCCTCTCTAGGATAATTCTTACTTGCTAATGCAGCATGATAGAAGTCCTTTGTCATTGATTTTAGATGTAAAATGCGAGAGTTGTTATTTATAAAAGTGGCCAAGCTTCGATAAGTCTTTATAAAGTTTGATTTTGGGACCCGGTGGCTCTCTCATACACTTAACAAAGACATGCTTTAAAACCACTTCAAGAATATGATGACGGCAAGGAAACCATAAAAGAGATCTTCCTAGTGCTGATTCCAGCCGCACACACACAAACCTTGGACAATTCCCGTATTTGATTCTGTTGTGTTAAGTACCATACCATTAAATTTATTTTCTATCCAAACTGTAGTTAACATATGATGAACAACTTTTGGCATTTGATTCTCTGTACCATCCAATATTTCTGTTACTCACACAAGCTCTTCCACGCTCTCACCTGTCACTACCGTGGCTTGAACGGCAAGGTGATTTACTAACGTGCTTGAGGGCGCCTGTTCGATCCCACTTCGAGATCCTAGGTATATACTACCTAGAAAGTTCCTCTCCTCGAATAGGGCAATGCCTGTGAGATGTGAACTTTTTATTAAAAAAAAATAAAAAAAATCCTTTCACCTTTTTTGTCCAGTTGTTTAATATCTTTAATATCTTTGTGTCAAAATGTGTCAACATTCTTGCCGGAAGCTCCCTGACATTCTTATTAATAGTGACTCCGATTGCTGCTCGGGCCTTTTGTAGAAAACGATGAACTGTGCTCTTAGGTGGAACATTGTCAGCACGAAGATCTAGTGATAATGTTGTGGCAGCGAAAGTTGCTGTTTCCTGCCAGACTGAAAGGCCTTAGCGATCCCAGATTGCTGCTAGGTCTAAATCAACCATTTGATTTGTCAAATGATTAGGTTTAGTCACATTTGAAGGAATTAGTTCACAAGTAACAGATTCTTCATCACTATTATTAGGCAATGTACTTTCCGCTTTGTGGGGCATGAGTAAAGGTTGTTGTAAAATTCGAATTAGGTCTGTTTCAAATTTCTAATACTGATGTTATTACAGTCTTTGCAGATTATGAGTCAGTCTTTTTCATATATACAGTATGCGATGTCATTGTTGTGTGGAAGGTTGTGTCGAGTAGAAAGGTGAAGGAATTAAGTTTTAGAGTCATTGAAAACGACCATATTTTCTCTGCTTTAATTTAAAATACTTGAAAGATCAGAGGTCAGTTGTTACAAGACCACACTTCTTACAAAAATTAACTGCAAGCTAGAAAGAATGGAATAAAAGTCATCAGTCTTTCGAAGCGAAAGGAGTAATGAAAGAATGGATAGGGATGAAGTAATAAAGATAAGGTCATTAATTAAAAGTAGAAAGAGAGTTGGGGAAAAGACAGATCTTTGAGAAGCAAAACTATTTATAGATTTAAAGGAAGAAAGATTACCGTCTACAACTGCAGCTATAGAACAATTCGGAAAGAAATTAGAAAGATCACAGAGAGAAAGATAGATTCCGAAATAGGGAAGTTTAGAAATTAAAGCTTTATTCCAGGCTGCATTCGAAGCTTTCGATATGTCTAGCGCCACAGCGAAAGATTCACCAAAGCACTGAAGAGTGGAAGACCAATAGTCAGAAAGAAGAAAAAGAAGATCCAGTAGAGCGTTCTTTACAAAAACCTTCCTGGCGATCAGATATAAGATTAGAATAATTGAGGTGTTTTCAAATCTTCCTGTTAAGAATAGATTCGAAAACTTTAGAAAAACAGTGGTTAAAGAAATAGGATGATAGTTAGAAGGCTGAGAGGGGTCCCCCTTCTTCGTCGCAGCTTGAATAAGCTCTGATTTTCAGCTAGAAGGGAGGAAAAGAAAGAGACGAAATTGTTTTCATGCTATTTCAATGATATATATATATGATATATATATATATATATATATATATATATATATATATATATATATATATATATATATATATATATATATATATATATATATATATATATATATATATATATATATATATATATATATATATATATATATATATATATATATATATATATATATATATATATATATATATATATATATATATATATATATATATATATATATATATATATATATATATATATATATATATATATATATATATATATATATATATATATATATATATATATATATATATATATATATATATATATATATATATATATATATATATATATATATATATATATATATATATATATATATATATATATATATATATATATATATATATATATATATATATATATATATATATATATATATATATATATATATATATATATATATATATATGAAGGTAGAGAGTTCCACAGAACAGAGGTGGATGGAAAAAGGAGGTGCCACAACGGACTAGCCTGGGGTTTCCTAAGTCCACACAAAATTCTTGTATGGAGGAAGCAGGGCACCTCTTGTGCAACGAGAGAGTTTGAAAGAGGACGACGTAGCCGGAGCCCCCCCGAGTACTCCATGGAGGACCCTTATAATTGTAACTGCTCAGAAGGCAACTGAACAATTAGGCCCTTTAGCAACCATTGTGATAGTTTCCAAGACTTGCCAAGAATGTTTGTAGTAGCCCTATAGAAAAGAATTGAATATCACAAGGTTGCTATGCATCCAGTTGAAGACGAGAAGAACTCTTGAAGCAAAAGAGGGAGCAGATTTGAAATAAGTAGAAGAATGTAGTATTGAGACATCGGCATAAGAGTAATCAGAGTTAGAAGCGCAGTTGAGAAGATCGTTAATGAAAAGTAAGAAAAGAGTTGGAAATTAAATAGAACCCTGTGGAACACCACAGTTGACAGAAGAGGAGGAAAAGGTCGCTCCATCTACAATCCCGAAATGCAACGATTTGAGAGAAAGTTAGTCAAGTGTAAGCAAAAGGAAGAAGAAAACCCAAAGGAAGATAGCTTGGAGAGCATAGAAAGCATGTCATACCCGGTCAAAAGCCTTGCATATGTCAAGCACTACCAAACAAGATTTCCCGAAGTCCCTAAGGGCAGAAAACCATAGATTAGTAAGATAGGAAAGTATGTCATCAGTTGATCTCGAGCGAAAAGAATGAGAGTCCAAATGATCCGGGAAATGAGAGTTGAGGAGAGTTTCAAAAATTTTAGACAGAACACAAGTAAGAGCCATATGTCGATAGTTAGAAGGGTCAGAGCGGCTACCTTTCTTCGGGATCGGCTGAACAAATGCACGCTTCGAGCATTGAGGAAAAGTACTTGTATTAAGGCATAGAAAGTTGAGCTAAACGAGGACAGGCGCTAATTCGGAAGTACACTCCGTCAGAACACGAGGAGGAATGCCATCCGGTGTACAGGCCTTTCTGATGTTCATAGATTTCAGGATCCCAAGCACCCGATCATGAGTAATTACTGGTAGAGACATGAGACACCTGAGAGGAAGGAGTAGGAGGAGGGATGCCAGAATCAAGCAGGGTGGAATTAGATAAAAAAAATTAGGCCGAAGAGATTAGTCTTTTCAGTAGGAGTATTAGCTACAGAACCATCAGAGCGAATAAGAGGAGGAAAGGCAGATTTACAGGTTAATAGAGATATTTTTGACAAGAGGCCAGAAATTTTTATCAGTAGGAGAGCCATGGAGGTCAGCGCACTTCCCTTTTATGAAAGTAAGCTTAGTCCGTCGAAGAACATCCCTGCAACGATTCCGAGCTGAATGAAAATTAGCAAGAGTGATAGGAGAGGAGAGTTTTTCCATTCACGATAAGCATTGTCTCTCTCCCAAAGGACAAAATAACAGTTGCCATCGAACCATGGATTTTGAGGAGAAAAAGCTTTAGTTGAAGATGGAACGAATCTGCCAATTCCGTCAAGGATTACTGCTGCTACCATTTCAGCAGAGACAGAATCGTCCTCCGAGACAAAGCAAGATTGACTCCAATGATAGTTAGCAAAGAAGCGGCGCATTGCCCCCCAATTAGCCCGATTAAAGTGCCAGAAAGTACGTTTAGGGCATGGTGGAGCTGTTGGAGAGAAAGCATTATAACTAAGAGCTATAAGATTATGGTCAGATTTACCAATAGGAGGGAAAATATATTTATATCTAGAAGGAGTAGTAGTGAAGCATAAATCAAGTGTATTCAAGAATTGGTTAGGACGATCTGGAATGTGTGTGGGTTCCCTAATCAACTG
>SEYY01006704.1:0-2500 GCA_009176605.1 Armadillidium nasatum | reverse complement strand
CCAACGCACAGGCATTGTGGTATGGCCAAAATAGAAAAACTACAACTGCTGCGAGAATCAAGAAGGAGTTGGGAACAAAGCTTAAAACACCAAGTATTACTTGCTGGAACTCCCTATACGATTCTATGAAAGACTGCTTAAGAACCTTGATGGTAGCATGACACAAATCACAACATTTGTATGGAACAAAAGATTGTTTCAGTATTTAATAAAACTGATAAAGAGGTAGTGAAGTACATCGAATAATGACGCCTATTGCTGTTAGGCGGACATGTTGCGGATGAGAAGAATACGTACGCGTGAGTTCTATTGCCTAACCTTTTCTCCTCAAGGACAATCTCGTGGAAATGCAACGAGAGATGCAAAAATTAACTATGCCAAAAACTTAGTCAACTACTTACTAAAGCAACAAAGCCAAACAAAGGGAATGAAAAAGCCTTGAATCAATGTTCAGATTCTTTGATTTTGATTTGCTTATGCAACAGCCTGCACCTTCACTTTAAACTCGGAGTGGTACGTAGCTGTCAAGACGAGGATATTTGAGGAAATTGTAATATTGCATCGAATTTTTTTCCACATCAAGGCACTGAAGGTGATGGGACTGAATCTGAAATGGACTCATTAAGATGTTATTTTTTATAGTTTGGAAAAACTTTAAGCATTATATATATATATATATATATATATATATATATATAATAATATATATATATATATATATATATATATTATATTATTATTTTTTTTTTTTATTCATTTTACCATTCACCACTCTCTGGGTAGTGCCAGTCACAGTTCGCTCACACCCACACATCCACACTAATCCCCTCCCCTCACCACTCTCCATCTCACTCTGCCTCCGCGACTCTCCACCTCGTCTTCCTCCCAATATCTCCTCACCCCATCCATCCTCCTCCACCTCTGCCTCCCCTCTCTCTTCCCATCTACTCGGATATCAACTCTACCTACTATCCTATTCTCATCTATTCTATATGTGCCCAAACCAGTTAATACACCCTCTTCAGCTCTGCCCACTACTCCCCTCTTCAATCCACAGATCTTTTATTTTTCATTTGATTTTATCTCTTTATCTACCTCAATCTTTTAATTTCAAAACTTCTAATTTTCCTAATCTGAGCATCACACCCTTCATCAAACATTCTTACCTTTTATTTCCTTTGATATTTCTTCCTTTCTCCCAAACTTCCCTCAGACCCCATACTTTCATTCCTTTTCACTCTATTCTTTATTTCCCCATCCATCCCTCCTTTCCCTCCACTACATTCCCAAATATTTAAACTATTCTACCTCCTCAAACTTCTTCCCCATTCCTCCCCTCTTATTGCTCACCCTGCTCCCAATCCTCATCACTTTCTCTTTGCTGAGTTTACCCTTAATCCCTTAGACGCAAATTCCCTTCACAAACTCCTTCACCAACATTCTCAGCTTCTCCCCAGATTCCGTAACTAACACAGCATCATCCGCAAACAAAAGACATTTACCTCCCATTCCCTCTCTACTTCTGACCTAATCCTTCCCTTCCTTCTCCATCCCCTAATAACACCATCCATTAACACTTTAAACATCCACGGAGGCATAACACACCCCTGCCTCAGTCCAACTCCCACTTTAAACCATTCAGTCAGTTCCCTCCTTACCCTCACCCTCGCTCTACAGTTCTCATAAAATGATTTAATTCCATTCAATATCTACCTCTCACTCCCCCTTCTTAGAACCTCAAACAATTTCCTCCTAAAACTCTATCATGCCTTTTTCAAATCCATAAAGCATACATAACCTACTCTATCTTTCTCACGCAATTTCTCACAATTATTCTCAGTGTAAACACCTGATCCACATATCCCGTATCTTCTCTTAAACCTCCCTGTTCCTCCCCCACTGTCTCTCTTGTCAATTCTTTTCACTTTCGCTACCAAAACTCTCTAATAAATTTTCCCTACTACACTCAACAAGCTTATCTCCCTATAATTCCTACACACCATCTTATCTCCCTTTCCTTTATATATCGGTACTATATAAGCATCTTGCCTCTCCTGAGGAACTTTCCTTCTCTCCAAACACTTTAAACATTCTCACCAACCAGTTAACTATCACTTCCCCCACCATTATCATCTCCCAATATATACCATCCATTCCGCCGACTTTCCATCTTCACTTTTCCCACAGATACTTTTACTTCCACTCTACTAATACTCCTATCTTCTTCTAACATCCCCTCATTATTTCCACTACCCCTATAATATATATATATATATATATATATATATATATATATATATATATATATATATATATATATATATTATATATATATATATATATATATATATATAATATATTATATATATAGTATATATATATATATATATATATATATATATATATATATATATATATATATATATATATATATATATATATATATATATATATATATATATATATATATATATAATATATATAATATATATATATATAT
>SEYY01006703.1:62500-68766 GCA_009176605.1 Armadillidium nasatum | reverse complement strand
TATATATATATATATATATATATATATATATATATATATATATATATATATATATATATATATATATATATATATATATACTGAGGAATAACTCTGAACTTTAAAAAACGGTAACCATATTATTTAAATTCAAGATGAATATGCCACTATTGTAACGTTCATCGCATTTTTGTCTTAGAAATTATAAATTAAATTTCGGGAATCGGATTTGGATTTTACCAAAGTCATATTCATTAAATGCTTCCAGTTGATGTAATCTTTTGTTAAAAAATTACTTTCAAATTTATGCAAAAGAATACAATATAAAATTTTCCTTTTGAAGGCATTTAATATGACAATTTATTCAACGCAGCTTTTTGATTAAATTATTATTTTTCTCTGAAGGAATGGGATTATTTAATAGATATTTTAGAATAGGAATGGCAATAGCAGTCCTTCATTTTTCCACTCCGATATTTTTGATTGCACTTACGATAATGCATTTTCACTCTTAAAAAGAAGCCACTCCCATTAATAACAAATGGTAGCTAAGATAGCTTTGGAAGAGCTAATCCTCCTATATTTTATATTTTTAAACATTAAAAAAAAACTTAGATCAAAAACAATACAAATACTGATTCAAAATTATAAAATCAAAATTTGTTACTTTTAAGACGTGACGTTTTGAAGTAGGTTAGTAAAGGGATTATTATTATATCAGTTTATTAAGGGGAATTTATCCTTCCTAATAAGTACACAAAAATGATTAAATGAAATTAAACGGCTCTTTTTTCTTGATTGGTTAATTCCATTTTGCATTTGATTTGATTTGTTATAATATATATACTAAAGAGCAAAATTAACGCACCATCTACAATTTATCAGTTGGGAGGTCCCGTCGACATTTTAGGGTAATGGGAAGTGCCTGTGTATGGAGGTGTGTGCCCTTGCATTCCCAAATACGGTAAAAGGGCGAACCAATCAAATTCGATGAGTGACGTGGTAGGAAAGGTAACGTCACGGGTATGCCGGGTATCGAGAGTATTCAACCTTTAACGTTTGTGCAAGTAATATGGAGAGATTACGACGGAGTTTGACACGCGAGCGACGACTGTGTGGCAATCACAACAGTGGCAGCTGAAGGGTACGGCCAACGCCAGCTGTGCCCACGGTTCGGGGTCTCCCATACAAACATCGGAAGGGTCCTATAGAGATACAAGTTGACACATACTCATAACAGGTGGCCTGGGTAACAATGGCCGTAGAGGACAAATTTATACGGTTAATGGCAGCTCGCGATCGACATGCAATACCACGTGACCATTGTGCCGAGCTGCAGGCTGTCCGCCAGACCATTGTTAGCACGAATACCATTTAACATCGCCTCACGGAACATGGATACCACCCACGGAGACCGGCAAGAGGGGCCCCCGCTCACCAGGGAGCACCGAAGAGCAAAGAAGACTTCCGCACGACAATACCTACATTGGCTGAACCCGGATTGGGCGAATATCCTATTTACGGACGAGTACCAATGCAATCTGTACAGCTCCGACGGATGTTAAAGGGTTTATCTGAGGCATCATGAGCGCTATGCGGAATTCACAATACAAGAGATACTCCCCTTCGGTGGTGGGTCAGTTATGGTTTGGGGCGGTATATCTTTCCATGCCCGCACGGAGTTACACGTCTTCGATGCAGGGTACCTAACCGGGAAATGATACATAACGGACGTACTCGAACCGTACGTCATATATTTTGGCCCTTTCATCGGTGAAGCCTTTCATCCTCATGCAGGATAACGCCAGACCGCGGGTAGCCAGATGTGTTGGTGATTACCTTAACAAGATAGGGATTTGAACATTATACTAGCTCTCGTACAGTCCGGACCTAAACCCAATCGAACATCCGTGGGACGCACTGAAAAGGCGGGTACAACGGCTACAGCAAGAGCCACACAGCCTTAACGACCTGCGACAAACGGTTGTATCCCTATGGGAGGAACTGCCAAAGGAAACCATCCAGGACCTTATCTCAAGCATGCATCAACGGTGTTTATCTGTCTTACGTGCAAAGGGGCTATACAAGGTACTGACGGCTAGGGAGAGGTGGCATGCACATACAGCCTGCAGGTTTACACCGCACCCTTCTTATATGCCACGGTGTCTCAGGGTCCCGGGGTCTCCACATTATATCCATTTGGTAAAACCATGAGCTGTATATTAACAATGTTACTGCCGTTTTGTATGTTTCAGTATCCTCCTATTGACGTTTGTTCCAGTGGTGCGTTAAGTTTGCTTTAGTAGTATATATATATATATATATATATATATATATATATATATATATATATATATATATATATATATATATATATATATATATATATATATATAATGTGTGCGTGCGCGCATGCGTTTAAAATGTAGATACTTCCTCCAAATTTCATCTCGTTTGAAAACTTTTCAATCGTTGTAAAACTACCAAGTTTTACTAAGGTTACTGACACTTACAACCTGACAGTGTGTGTGTGTGTATTTTTTTTTTTTTTTTTTACATATTTCTAAAAAAAAAAAATCAGGAGGGTCGTGCTTCACAGTACGAGAAAAATGAATAAAAGATTTTCCTTTTTGTATGTGTGTGTGTGAAGTTTGCATTTCCCTAACTCAGGGTACCCTTAATCATTTGAGCAAATTTTAAGATTTATTTTCCCTATTAATAATTTTACTGATTCTGCATCGATGAGTTATTTAATTGTTTATACACGTATATTTTATAGAAGAATGTAAAAATATCTGAGAGAAGAGTAAAATACAGAGAAAGGAGGATTAAAGATTAAAGGTGATGGTTAGTCAAATGCTAACTCTTTCAGGATGGAAGAAAATATATTTGACTAAGCGAAGTAATTTGTTGGCTAGGTTAATTTATGAATTCAGGATACTTTTTTTTTATACTTTGATGAAAATATTTGATAATGATAATAAAATAGTTCAATTTACTTTTTAATACAAAATGAATTTAAGATAGAAGAGAGAAAGAGGGAAAGAATGGTTTTATTGTAAGAAGTATGATTGAGATTTATGTGTAACATAAGTGTGTGTGTGTGTGTAAGGCACCTTTCATATGTATTATTGCTGTAGTTTTGCTCACATTTAAAATCTTTTTTTATATATATATAAAAAAGCCTCCGATTTCTTTCTATCCATTAAAGCATCCATGCAATTAAGAACTTTTATCAGTATAAACCAACAACTGCTTTAAATCTAGTAATCAGTTTGGTTTCCCTGAACATAACATTTTATAAGTTATGTTATATTTTTTGGTTTTCTTACACATTGGTTTCTTAACATCGAATATTACCAATTAAGCTTCGTTAAAGTTTTGTCAAAATACAAGAAAAAAACTAGTAATTAAGTACTACGCTATTGTGAGAAAAGTGTAAAAAGGAAAAGTTGCAATTATACAGCTATTGCTATCATTATTTATTATTTTCGACATGTTAAGACACTGCAAAAATTGTCCTAACGAATCGTTGGGACAAGTAACAAAAATGTCCCTAAAATTTTCAACAGTGAAAAGACATGTTAAGCATAAGAAAGACTCCTCACCGTTTTATTTTCTAATAGGAAAATAACTGAAAAAATTTGTTGTGATATTTTTGCCAGTTGTCCCAACGATTCGTTGGGACAATTATTGCAGTGTATTTACCTAAACAAAAACTTTATTCAGTTACGAATTATAAAGATATTTCTTGTAATAAGATAATTATTTGAGATCAGTTAATTTTTAACTCTCAACAATGTATATGAAATATGCCGCATGAGAGAGATTAGTATATATATATATATATATATATATATATATATATATATATATATATATATATATATATATATATATATATATATATATATATATATATATATATATATATATAAGTTCTAAAAGAGATGACAGGTGAAGATTAAACTTTCTCTTTTATTCCAATTATTCGAACATTTACAACTTTTCAAAATTATTTTCGTAATTAACTTAATCGAAAATTCGAAATTTCGACACAATTTTGAAACTCGGAAGCTTTTTTTTAAGAGATTTTCTTTCATAAAAATTCCAGAAGAAAAATTCAAGTTTAAAAGTAATAAACCTTCATTAACAAAGTAATGTCTTCCATGTATGTATACATACATTAGCAAGAACTACACCCACGCCCATATATATATATATATATATATATATATATATATATATATATATATATATATATATATATATATATATATATATATATATATATATATATATATATATATATATATATATATATATATTCTCCGGTGGGCAAAGGCCGGAGGCCTACCGAATTCCACCGGAGTTGGAAAACACCATTCTGGTCGATGGTGGCCGACGCGTCCAGATACATGGCGTTTGAAAGTGTGCAAGTTAAAGGAAGTTGGGAAAAGAGATAAAGGGAGTTTGTTTTATACTTTACCAGTAGAGTTTATGTAAGAGTGAGAATAGCGGTTAAGTCTGGGGTCGGAGAATTCGACAGAGAAAGGATGAGACTGTGTAGAAAGTCGTGTCGCTCGGGCTCTTCTCAATGGAGGAGGTAACTTCTTAATACCAATTTTGGGGGGTTCACGGGCCCCCCGTGGGCCCTATTCCTCAACTTGAGGCCAAATTCAATGGGTTGAATCCCCCGAAATGGTGTCAGGAAAGAGCGTGAGGTCAATTTGAGCGGAATGATTTGCATTGCTCATCAAAATTCCGTTAGGCTCAGGTTGCCAGATTTAGCTACTTCGGAAAAATCTGATACCGTCCAAAAGTGCTATCATCACTATTTGTGTTCACCTACAAAAGTGTTAAGTGGGACTTGTAGGGTTTTTCTTATTCTCTTAATGATCTAACACCCCTCCATGGAAAGGGTTGTACCCATGAGCGGTGGTGATGTGCATATATATATATATATATATATATATATATATATATATATATATATATATATATATATATATATATATATATATATATATATATATATATATATATATATATATATATTATATATATATCCTTTATTATATTAAAAACGTAAACATCCGCATCCGCGGATATTAAATATTTGACATCCGATACATCACTAATTTATATATATATATATATATATATATATATATATATATATATATATATATATATATATATATATATATATATATATATATATATATATATATATATATATATATATATATATTAGTGATGGGATGATTAGGTTAGGTTAGGAAAAATTTCCATTATATAAATAAATTTACAAATTTTATCATAACGAATAATCGTCCTTTCCTTATTCAAATGTGCAAATACATGTAATTTTAATATATATAGTGTAATAGTATCTTGAGATTTTAAAAATTTTGATATGTGAGAACAAGAAGAGTCTGGCAAAATTCTAAACTTTAAATTTAGAAGTCTTAAATTGTGATGCAAAAAATTTTTTTTCTCCAGTTTCTGGGTACTCTGGGGTAATTTGTTTCAGTCTCGGAGTGTACATTATATCTATCTGGCCCCCACTACTAATCCACCTTTCACTCTTAGCAGAACGGGGCTTTTCAATCTTTTCAGGTTCATACCCCCCCTTTATATTATTGAATTAGGTTACGTCCCCTCAAACGTATATTCTTACAATTGTGTGTGTTTATATATATATATAATATATATATATATATATATATATATATATATATATATATATATATATATATATATATATATATATATATATATATATATATATATATATATATATATATATATATATATATATATATATATATTTTTTTTTTTTTTTTTTTTTTTTTTTTTTTTTTTTTTTATTTTTTTTTTGTTTTATTTATCTTTATCGCACAAATTAATGAGGGGGGATGGTACTGTTTGTCTTTGACCATTTCTTTTATATTTGGTGTTAATTGTAATAAAACATATTTCAAATCACTCTATACATCAAACCTTGCTCGATATTTTGATTTAAAGTATTCAAATGTAGAAATCCAAGACTCATAGAAGTACGTGGAAGAAAACTACACGAAGAGCCTCGCAGCTTCCACAGCATCTTGTGGTTACATAGGTAGATAGCTCAACCAAAAGTCATCAATAATAATATCTGGAAATGTTGCTCTTCCTTGGGAATCATATTTAAGCTCGATGGAATGCTCTTGAAGGGAATTTGGGAGTATGTCCACATCGACGTTGAATGGATCCTCTTGCCAATTTTCCGAAGTATTATCTGG
>SEYY01006703.1:42500-60000 GCA_009176605.1 Armadillidium nasatum | reverse complement strand
TTCATCCCTCTATCCCTTAACAGCTCCTTGACATTACTCATCCAACTTCCCCTCGGTCTCTCCCCATCTCTCACACCCTCCACCTCTGAAACAAATACCTTTTTAGCCATTCTCTCTTCATTCATCCTAAGAACATATCCGAACCATTTCGGCATACTTTGTTCACCTCTCATATCTTAGAACAAATCTCTGACTTGGGCAGACCTCAAGCCTTAAAGTGGGAATTGATAAATGCAAAAGGAGATGAAAAGCCTTACCTAGACCAAGTTTGGCTGGAAAGAAAGGTGTTTGAACGAGAAAACCTGGTGTTGCAAATCTTCACACAAAATTTATGAAACGACACGGCATCTCAACGGTGGTGGAATACTAATGTCAACACTCTCGAGTACTTGCAGATGTACTAACTATAAACAGTTATAATGTGAAGTAAAATGGTTAAAGGGTTGAAAGAAAGTGTTTAAATTTTTTTTTTTTTATCCTAAACGTGGGTGTAACTGAAGTCCCTCCAGATGCAAAAATTGTTCTCGATTCAAGAGAGAAAAAGACGTATACAAACTTGGAGTAACTATGTGCAAGAAAAGATTCTCGGATCCTGAACAGAACTCTGGTTTCTTTAAAGATATGAAGATTCCATGACAGTGTGTTTTGTAGGTTGAGTCTATGAACTTTCATGTTTTTTTTAACAGGCTAAACGGTATTACCGTCGAAATTTATAGGAAAGTTAGAAAGTGTATTAAAAATTAAATATACTGAAGTTGAGTTGTTATAGAGGTAAAGTTCACAACATTGAGACTACCCGACTAGTAAGTTCTATTCAGGTCAGATAAAATTGAGTCATGACCTTGAAGTCGAAAGCAACATTAGACTTAAAAGAAGGAGTATATATTTGAAGAGAGTGGAGGAAGCAAAGATTAGTGACTTTTCGGCATAAGAAAGAATAGAATAGCCGATGATGTAAAAGTTGTTAATGGAAAGTTGGAATGGAGTAGAAAGTAAAACAAAGCTTTAAATTGAATTGAAGGAAGAAGGTAGAAGCATCTTCAACAACTGCTGAAATATAACGAATGATTTGAGATAAAAAGTAGATAGGAGAAATCAAAGTGAATAGGGGGATCGAACTGGGAACTATCACCTAGCAAACCGATCCTCTGTTGTTGGAACTACTTTATATATATATATATATATATATTTATATATATATATATATATATATATATATATATATATATATATATATATATATATATATTAGGGTTGGCCGACGCACCGGGTGCGGTGCGGTGCGGTGCGTGGTGCGGTCATTTTGGTGCGGTGCGGTGCGGTGCGCAAGACTATTTCAGCAACACGGTGCGGTGCGGTGCGGTGCGAAAGAAAAAATGAAAGTGCGGTGCGGTGCGGTGCGGTGCGCAAAGAAAAATTAACGGTGCGGTGCGGTGCGGTGCGTGGTGCGGGCCCTGGTGCGCACCGCTCCGAATAATTGTATCCTGCGATAATCTTCTGTTCCGTAAGATTGTATATATATATATATATATATATATATATATATATATATATATATATATATATATATATATATATATATATATATATATATATATATATATATATATATATATATATATATATATATATATATATATATATATATATATATATATATATATAAATATATATGCTGCAGTATACTAGTCTTGGCAGACAAATTGCGTAATATTTTTATTTTTTTTATTCATTACTTTAAGAAGACAGATTCTATATATACATATATTTCCAGACTTTAGGAAGATTGTGGGATGGCAGATTTCTAATTTTGAGAGGTTTGGATAAAATTACAATTCCGAATTTCGGATAATGGGTTTGATTGGTTCATCTGGATTTAATCAGTATCCTAATACCCCACTTCATTTTGCTATATTTAAGTTTATTTGAGACATCTTAAAATATATTTTTTTAATTCTTCTCCGATTTTTATGAAATTTGCACGGTACATATATTTTAACCCGTTGAGAAAAGTTTACTTAAGACGTTTTTCTGTATCTCTAACGGTTTGATTTATTTCCAGAAATTTTACTCTTGAAAAAATTGGATAGTGGGGAAAAACCACTGGTCCACATAGCTTGAAAATTGAACTGTGTATTCACAGTTCTATTAACTAAAAATAGTAGGTAAAGTTTATTGATATATGCTTTAGGGAAAAAAATTATATGTCCTTTTCTGTCCAACTGAAGTAAAAATTTTGGAAAAAATACCTTTCCAGATAAAAATAAAATAATTTAAAAAAATCAACATCTACAATTTTTTTTCATTTTCGGCAGTTGTTTAGAGGAGGTACAAAACTACAACTTCCTATACTTCATTCAACGCTATTTGTTCTTTTCGAGATGTTGCCTCTCAAATTTTGAAAATTTCCTCCCAAATTTCAATATATATATATATATATATATATATATATATATATATATATATATATATATATATATATATATATATATATATATATATATATATATATATATATATATATATATATATAAATTTTTATCTATATAATATATATATAATAATATATATATATATATATATATATATATATATATATATATATATATATATATATATATATATATATATATATATATATATATATATATATATATATATATATATATATATTATCCCCTCAAAATTGTCGCACTACGGCTGAAATATACGGCTGAAGGTTCTAAATATAGGAGCTTCATACAATTTTTTACGTTACGTGCATGTGAACAGGTATCCCGTACATACGTTTACTCTTAAGTTACAGCGATAGGAAGACGGTGTTATAATAAGATGCCAATTGCCATAGAAATGTATGAATTGAGAAACAAACGAACTCCAATTGTGATTGGTTGTAGTTGTTAACCTTAATATATCACTGTCGCGGATTTTTAGTTTAATCGTTTACGGTAGTGGAAATAATCAGAAGATCTACCCGTCCCGTCATTTGTCACGTGATTAATGTGTGCAAATAGTGACATTGCAACAGAGGGCCACAGCCATAGTTACCTTGGACGTAGGTTCAACGTTGAACATACAAGTATCAGAAGAGTCGTACATCGGTGCTAGGAGACCAACGAATACCGTAGACGACAGGGGCAAGGCAGACCAAGTTCGACAATACCTCGTGAAGGCCGATTTATAAGGCTACTCACAGTGCTTGAGCATCTTCATAGTAGCAAGAAATCTCCAGAAACAGTTGGCGCAGTACATGGAAAACGTATAAGTGCTGATACGGTTCTCAGATGGCTTCGCATAAACGGGTTTCGGCCACAAAGGTCTGGAAGAGGGCCATTTCTCACGAAAGATCATCGTACAACGATATCCTTTGTCCATTGGCCATTTCGCCAGTGGGGACGTGTCCTAT
The DNA here is from genome assembly GCA_009176605.1 of Armadillidium nasatum. Lineage (NCBI taxonomy): Eukaryota > Metazoa > Arthropoda > Malacostraca > Isopoda > Armadillidiidae > Armadillidium > Armadillidium nasatum. The sequence goes on along the minus strand of SEYY01006703.1, from coordinate 56,594 downwards.
TTAAAGACGAGTCCAGATTCAATCTCCATAGTTCCGACTAACGTCAAAGGGTGTATCAGCAGCCCAACGGAAAATACGCAGCGTGTAAAATTAAAGGTTAGGTGCCATATGGTGGTGGGTTGGTCATAGTGTGGGGAGATATTTCTCTAACCGCCCGTACAAACCTCTGCATCCTTCGTGAAGGGTCCCTGACCGTCGAACAATAAATTACAAAAATCCTTGAACCTTATAAAATACCTTATACGCCATACATCGATTCGGGGTTCATCCTTATGAAAGAAAATACTTGGCATCCAGGTGTGCTCACGAGTACCTACAGTAGTGAAGATTCAAATCGACAAGTTCCGAAGGTCTTCATAAATTTGGACCTAAATCCCATCGAGCATGTGTGGGAAATGTTGGAATGAGCACTACGACAGCTCAACCCACTACCAATGACGCTGAATGAACTTCGGCAGACCTTAGTCGACCTATGGAACGCGATCCATTAGTATAATAGACGGAACATTATATCCAGCATGGAATGATGATCCTAATCCATCATTACGTCGAGAGGTGGTGATATATGGTAATGGAGAACCATCAACACATCCAATAAACAACCCATATACCTACAGGTTCATTCACGTTTTGCGCATTAAACCTCTGTCTCCATGTATAGTTTTTGAAGAGACCGTTCCCATATCCCTTTGCATACTATCTGTGTATGTTGTAACTCTCGACATTTATGAACAATACTAAACATATCGTGATCTATATCCTGTATTCTTTCAAGCTATTATGTTCCTTATGTTCAGTGGTACGATAATTTTGCGAGGTAGCATATTTCAATTTCAGAAATGCATTGAACGTTGTGTCGAGTAGAAAGATGACATTGAAAATCTCCATATATATATATATATATATATATATATATATATATATATATATATATATATATATATATATATATATATATATATATATATATAATATATATATATATATATATATATATATATATATATTAGGGAGGGAGCGATACCAAAATTTTTACCGATACCGATACCGATACCTAAAAATTCCCCGAAGCCGATACCCGATACCCGATACCTGAAAATATGCCGATACTTGCCGATACTACTACCGATACTACGATACCGATACTTTACTCCTATACAAATTTTTTGCCGATACCGATACCGAAACTGAAAAGCCCGATACCGGTATCGGAAAATATGCCGATACTTGCCGATACCGATACCGATACCGATACTTCACTCCATCCCTATATATATATATATATATATATATATATATATATATATATATATATATATATATATATATATATATATATATATATATATATATATATATATATATATATATATATATATATATATATATATATATATATATATATATATTATGGAGAGTAACTCAGAAATTTGACGTGCAGAAAGAGACTAGAGAGAATTAGGGTGAACGAAAGACCTGATAAGACGAAAAGACCTAGACTCCATCTTTTCCAGAGCATCATGAGTGGAACCATCCCAGATCTGTGAAACGTACTCCATATACAATGAAAACAGCACACCTATGAAAACTAAGCATATTTCGAAGGAGCCCCAGAACATTCAACCTCACAGAAGCTTATTTTGAAAGAGAAGTATTGTGATCCTTCCATGAAAGATTACGACTTACGAGAAAAAGACATAGCGAGAATATTAAAGACAGACGAAGGTTTGAATCTAAATGTCAGAATTGCATTGAACGTTGTGTCTAGTAGGAACATGACATTGAAAATCTCCATATTTTCTTTGCTCTCTGCGAGAAAGACAAGAGGTTGACTACTCCAGTATCACTATCCCAGCTCTAATAATTGTTGTTGACATATATATATATATATATATATATATATATATATATATATATATATATATATATATATATATATATATATATATATATATATATATATATATATATATATATATTACCTCTGATGGGGAAAGGCCTACCAAGCTACTACCAGAGCTAAGAAGCAATCCAGAAATAGGATCAATTTAAATGGCCGACATGTCCCGATACACAGATTTTAAAGGCGTGTTAGTCATAGGAAGTTGGAAAAATAGATGATGGAATTGTGTTCCAGACTTTACCAGTAGAGTACATGTAAGATTGAGCATAGCCGTTAAGTCTGGGGTCGGAGAGTTGGACGCAGAAAGGATGAGTGTATATATATATATATATATATATATATATATATATATATATATATATATAATATATATATATATATATATATATATATATATATATATATATATATATATATATATATATATATATATGCTTCAATTGTATATGTTGGTGCGGTGCGGTGCGTGGTGCGCTGATTTCGGTGCGGTGCGGTGCGCTTAGATTAGAGTTTGGTGCGGTGCGGTGCGGAGCACCGCATTTTGCTTCCGGTGCGGTGCGGTGTGGTGCGCAACAAATGACAGTTGGTGCGGTGCGGTGCACGACGACCTGGTGCGGTGTGGTGCGGTGCGGTGCGGAAAATTCCGGAGCTCGGCCAACCCTAATATATATATATATATATATATATATATATATATATTACAGATCGACACCACTCACGGGCAGAGCCCTTTTCATGGAGGAGGCACACACAGAGGAAGAAAACTCATTGAAACACTCACTTAACTCACATTCCTCAGTTGGGCACAGACGGAAACCTTGAAGAGTGGAAGGTTAAATGCAGTAGGAAAAATAGATGATGGTAAAGAGTTCCACAGAGTAGAGGTGGCTGGAAAGGAGGCACCACAACGGGCTAGCCTGGGGTTATCCACATCCACACAAAATTGGTGCAAAAACAGGGCACCCCTTGTGCAACGTGGACGACGCAACGGTGGAGGAATGCGAGAGGCCAATTCCCTCGAACACTTGCCATTGTAGTACCTATAGAAAAAAGATAGCGCGACAACGTTACGTCGCAGAGATAGGGTGTCAAGAGAGTTTGAAAGTAGGGGACAGTTTATTAATCTTTTAGCTTTAGACTATATATATATATATATATATATATATATATATATATATATATATATATATATATATATATATATATATATATATATATATATATATATATATATATATATTGTGTGTGTGTGCGTTTGTGTACATGTATGTATACGTTATACATGTGACCTTGTCCTTGTATCTAAAGAATTCATTTTTCAAACCTCTGTAATGTGCTTTGTTCAAGTACTGAAACTTTAACAATCATCCAATTCTTTTAACATTCACAAAGTCAGAAGTGAAAAAAGAAGAAAAAAAAAGAACTTAAAATATTGACCCGAGACCCTTATAATATACTTTTCTAAATGCGAGTCACGTAAAGCGCGAAGTGAAACTTAAAATTTTAAGGTCTTGAAACACAAGGCGAAAACGTTTGCCATTTAATATTTATGAAATTCCAAAAGTTTTCTTCTTCTACATAAACTCTAATTTATTATATTGAATATAATAGAATCTGTTATTTGTTTCGGATTGTTTTTTTTTTTTAATTTAATTCAACAAAAATAATAAAATTTATTATTTTTATAATTATTATTATTAATTTAAGGAATAATAATTAACAATATAACATCTACAACAACAGGGATAAAAATAACAAAAATAATAAGCTATTATTATTATTATATTTATTATTTTTACTGTTTATAAATATTAATATACAGCGTAACGAAAGTTAATAATAATAATAATAATAATAATAATAATAATAATAATAATAATAATAATAATAATAATAATTACTCGTATAACAAAAACAACTTTAAAAAAATAAATAATAATAAATTGTAAATAGTATATGCCAATAATATTAATAATTATAAAAATAATAATAATAATAATTTCCTTTCAGGTTGATCTACAGCACAAGGACCAGCAGAAAAACAGTAACGTTGTTGACCCCGGAATCGATCTGGGTGAATATTACATATCAGTGGAATGGGACATATTAAAAGTTCCTGCAGTGAGGAACGAGAAATTTTACCCGTGTTGCGACGAGCCTTATCCCGATATATTCTTTAATATAACAATGAGAAGAAAGACTTTATTCTACACAGTGAATCTTATTATACCGTGTGTAGGGATATCATTTCTATCAATTTTGGTGTTTTACTTACCTTCAGATTCGGGTGAAAAGGTGTCTCTCTCCATTTCAATTTTGCTATCGTTAACTGTGTTTTTCTTGTTGTTAGCAGAAATTATTCCACCGACGTCGTTAGCGGTGCCGTTATTAGGTAAATATTTACTATTTACAATGATACTTGTGACGTTATCAGTGATGGTTACTATTGGAGTGTTAAACATCAATTTTCGGAGTCCTTCAACACATAAAATGGCTCCGTGGGTGAGACGAGTTTTTATAGAGATATTACCGAAATATTTGTGGGTAGAAAAACCCTCTAAAGACCCAGATGTAGGAGAGGATGTCGCTAAAGAAGTGTTTGAAAATAATACGAGAGTTATACTCGGTCCTCCCGATCCTTTCACCCCATCTGGTGACGGTTTCGATAAGTTTGGGTTTGAAGGCGATACTTACGATATTCCTGCCATTCCACCGTCCCGTTACGATCGAGATCGTTATGGAGACTCATTTCCGGACACGCTTTCCCTCCCTCCACCGGAATGCCCCTCCTACGATGTCCAAATCCGACCGGAAAGGTATGAGTCGGATATGGACGATGAAAGTGTCCTTGAACAACGAGCAGTTGCAAGAATCACATACATTGCTCATCATATGAGCAACGTCGACTCATTTGAAGAGGTAATGTGATATATATATATATATATATATATATATATATATATATTATATATATATATATATATATATATATATATATATATATATATATATATATATATATATATATATATATAATATAATATATATATATATATATATATATTATATGATTTTTTTTTATTTATTTTATATCATCCGTATTGTGGCAGAGTTCTGCAGAATCTGAATATTAAATATAATTGGCCGCATTGCTTCTCCTCCCCTTAAAGTCACATTGCTTATAAGAGAATCGAAAAAATGAGCTTTTCTTCCTCCCAAGAACGAAGGACGCGAGAGATTTCGCTTAAAAGTCTATTCGAGACCGTCGCACCGCAATAAACTTTAGCTCAGAAACTTTATAGTTTGGAAATGACAAAGAGAATATTCATTTTCCAAACTTATATACAAATAAATATTTATGTAGTCCATATATATATATATATATATATATATATATATATATATATATATATATATATATATATATATATATATATATATATATATATATATATATATATATATATATATATATATATATATATATATATATATATATATATATATAAAGAATGTTGTTAATGTAACCAAACTAAAATTTGACAAATAAACAAGAGACGTGATGGAAAGATTTTTGACTTCGGCAAAATAAGAGACGAACTCGACTCCCGGCGGAGGTTCTATCTTTGTTGTTATGAATGACTTTTGCTTACTAACTTTGTTGCACTATATATATATATATATATATATATATATATATATATATATATATATATATATATATATATATATATATATATATATATATATATATATATATATATATATATATATATATTAAACATCAGAATTTAAAGTTTGTTATTGGGGAATCGAACGCGGGCCCTATAGCACAAAAGCATAGAGTTTTACCACTACGCTACCGCCAGTAGCATAGTGGTAAAACTATGCTTTTGCGCTATAGGGCCCGGATTCGATTAAAATATAGCAAACTTTAAACTCTGATGTTTAATGTATCTGATCTGCGAGAGAGTAAGCAGACCTATATATATATATATATATATATATATATATATATATATATATATATATATATATATATATATATATATATATATATATATATATATATATATATATATATATATATATATATATATATATATATATATATATATATGATAGAGAGGGTGTGCGTGTGAACGAGCGAGTTGCATGAGGCTAACACTGAGCTAAAGATTTTAGCCAAACTGGAAATTGGACAATTCTTTAAGATGATCTTATTTAGGAATATAAATCTTCAAAGAAAGAAACGAAGAAAAAGTAAATAAAAACAAAGAATAAAACGATAAAAGTGAAGATAAACAAAACAAAAAACAGTAATACTGGGATTTCAGCCAACTTTGGTTTATCATTTTATAATTTATTATTATTATTATTCTTATTATTATTATCATTTTATTAAATCTAAAAAAATATGTAATTGCAATTTGTAAAAATTATGATCTTAAAAAACTATTAGTGTTTATTTTGAACAGAAATACATCATCGTAATTCGAAGATATTTAAAAAATAAAAATTATTAACTTTTTCTATTAATTTTAAACACACATATATGAGCACGCTATAATATATATATATATATATATATATATATATATATATATATATATATATATATATATATATATATAATATATATATATATATATATATATATATATATATATATATATATATATATATATATATATATATATATATATATACTCTACTTGAATATATCAGTCGCTTTAACCTATGAGAAAATGGAAGAACTTCTCGTAATTTTTTTTTTTTTTTTTTTTTTTGATATCATTAAATATTGAAGAATTTAGTAAAATTTTCGTATGCATTATTATAATTTAAAGTGAATTTTAGTCTTAAATTTTTATCTTGTGAATTTTTTTTTTTTTTTTTTTTTTTTTTTTTTTTTTTTTTTTTTTTTTTTTACTCATCTTTTATTACCCTTTTGTGGTAAAAATTTCTTAACTAATCAAAGTATTTGAAATAGAATGTCGAAAATATCCTTGCATAGTTAACTGAACCATTTGCAATGATAACTTTTAATTAGTAAGTTATATTGTCTGAAGAAAATTTGTTCAAAAATTATATATATATATATATATATATATATATATATATATATATATATATATATATATATATATATATATATATATATATATATATATATTATATATATATATATATATATATATATATATATATATATATATATATATATATATTATTTCTAATGATTTATTTTAAAACGTTAAAAAGTAAAAGATTAAAGATTTAGCAGCAACATTAAAAAAGAACTAGAAAGCAAGATTAAAAAGCCGACGTTTCGAGATCTATTCACAATGTCGTTCTCAAGGCAACTGAGAAAAAAGTTAGGAAAACAGTTGTACGATAACACGAAAGGAAAAAGAAAAATGCAGCATGAGTGAGAAAGGAATAATATCAAAACTGTTTCTTAGCGTATGAGTGCCGCAGTACACTATATATATATATATATATATATATATATATATATATATATATATATATATATTATATATATATATATATATATATATATATATATATATATATATATATATATATATATATATATATATTAGTGATGTATGTGACATCTGCATCCGCAGTTATTGATTTTGCAATATATCCACAATTATTAAATGCGGATGTATAAATAATTTTGAAAGTTATCAATTTGTTGTCAAGTGTTATTAATTTTTTCGGATGGCATGGATAAGAATATATATATATATATATATATATATATATATATATATATATATATATATATATATATATATATATATATATATATATATATATATATATATATATATATATATATATTATAAAATATTCCTCCCCTTCTCTTATTCGCTCCGATGGTTTTGTTGTTGCCAACACTCAAACTGAAAAGGCTTATTCTCCTCTCAGACAACCCATGCTGTGATTACATTTGATCAGGTACATGGACTTCTGGAATCTATGAACGTTAGGAAGGCAAGCGACCTGGATGACATTCCTCCCCAAGTTTTAAGGGAGAGTGCTTCTGAGCTGGCCCCGTTCCTCGTTCAACTTTTCTCTATGCCTTAATTAATACTACTACTTTCCCTCTGTTGGAAGCGCGCATTAGTACAATCTATTCCGAAGAAAGATAGCAGCTCTGATCATTCTACCTATCGCTCTTTAGCTCTCGCTTGTATTCTGTTTTAAGATCTTTAAAACCCCTTTTCAACTCTCATTTCTTAGATCTTCTAGAATCCCATTCCCTTTCTGATTATCAGTATGGCTTTCGATGTTCGAGGTTTACTGGTAATATACTTTCCTATCTCACATAATTATGGACTTCTTCCCTTAGGGACGATATGGAGACTTGTGTTGGTGGCGCTTGACATATCTAAGCCATTTGACCGAGTATGGAATGCGTCACTGCTTTCCAAGCTCCCCTCATTCTCTTTGCTTACATTTGTCTAGCTTTCTTTCTCATCCTTCAATTTCGGCTGTTGTTGATCTGGGGACTACTACTTCATTTCCTGTCAATTGTGATGTTCCTCAGGGTTCCGTCTTGTCTCCTACTCTATTTCTACTTTTCATTAATAATCTCAGCTGCTCGTCTAACCTTATCCATTCATATGCCGCTGACTCAATCCTCCATTCTTCTACTCATTTCAAATCTGCTCCACCTTTTGCATCTAGAGTTGCCGCCTCTCGTCTTCATCTTTCCGATTCCATTGTTGCTGATCCGAATAGAATTTCCCAGTGGGTTGTCTCAACCTGGTGAAATTCAACTCTTTAAAAACTCATCTTCTTGAAATGTCCTCTCAAAGACACCTGTTAACTTTTTTATTTATTTCGATGGTTCTCCCATTTCTCCTGCTGACAGTATAAACATCTTTATCCTTCACATAAACAAAAAAATGTCTTGGAAACTTAACATCACAATGGTTGCTAGGGCTGCCTTCAAGAAGCTAGGAATTCTGTTTAGGCTGTGTGAATTTTTTTCCTTATTTGCAGTTATTCCAATTATACAAGGGCCTCATCCACCCTTGTATAGAGTACTGCTTTCATATCTGGGATGGCTAAGGTTTCACCCGTCTTTTGGATTGGGTTGAGTCAATGGCTAAAAGACTTATAGATTGTTTTGCTCTTTTCTAATTCACTCGACTCTTTATCTTTGCGACGTGACGTTGGTGCCTTGTCTCTTTTCTATAGGTTCTACAGCGGCAAATGCTAGAGGGAACTGTCCACTCGTATACTCTGCCTTTACGACAGCCTCATAGCACAAGAGATGCATTGTCAGCACATAAATTTTGTGTGGACATAGGCAACTCCAGGCTTGTCCGCTGTGATGCCTCCTTCTTTCCAGCCACATCTGTATTATTCTCTTATTGATCTAATACCTCCTTCTTGAATAGTGAGTGCTCTGCCCTTGAGCGGTGGTATATATATATATATATATATATATATATATATATATATATATATATATATATATATATATATATATATATATATATATATATATATATATATATATATATATATATATATATATATATATATATATATATAACCTATATAGCCTTTATATATAGGAACGTAAACATTCGCCGATGCAGAACATTAAAAATCTGCATCCGCGAATGTGAAAATATAGACATACATCCGCGAATCTTAAAAATTTTACATATATTATATTATATATATATATATATATATATATATATATATATATATATATATATATATATATATTATATATATATTATTATATATATATATATATATATATATATATATATATCATTTCGTTATCCAAAACGACCTCTAGCAGTTGGTGCAGCTTTCTTCTCGCATCCCTGATCGTCTTCTCTTTATACTGTTAAACTCTTTCCTCCGATCGCCTTCTTATCTCTGTATCCTCTTCTATTGAAAGGAAACGTTTGTGGTTTTTCGGTGCCGCAAGCTGGTCGGACTTGCGGTCGTGCTTCTTTGATTTCCAGTGTAATGATTATTTCTTCCGTGGGAGGGGTTCCTCGTAGTGTGCAAAACGCATTACCAAGATGATTATCTCTGGCATGGAGGCGTACATAACATATTCTTTCCCTTCTACTAAAGCTAACAAACTTTGGTTTCACTTTGCTTGTTCTCGTGCTATTCGCCGCAGGATGCTGACTTCAGGGATTACCGTCATCTTCAAAGTCCAAAAACTCACGCAACTTATGTTTCATCCCGAAATCGTGCAAAATCCATCCTTCGTAACACCAAACACTCTTTTCTCCGTAGAAAATGCAATAGTCTTTAGTCTTTATAGTTCCTCTTCTTCACGCTCTTTCTTGCATTTTGCAAAAAATGTCAACTCTAACTTTGCTTCTTCCTCTTTCCCTCCTCTAGTATCTTCCAACGGAACAACTGCTGTTTTACCTTCTTCTAAAGCTGAACTCTTACCTCAAACTTTTGACTCTAATTCAACCTTAGATGATTCCGGAGCTATTCTCCCTTCTTCAACCCTCCCCTCCCCAACTCATTTATACCTAAAAATTATAATTTCTTCTAAAGACGTCATTTCTGCTCTCTCTGAGCTTAATTCGAAGGGTTCTGTCCTGTCACCAACACTTTTTCTACTAATCATTAATGACCTCTGTTACTTCATCTCCTATCCACTCCTATGCCGATGACTCCACCCTTCATTACTCCTTTCAGTTTGAAAGACGTCCTTCCCAACAGAATTTAATAGACTCGAGGAGGGTAGACTTGGAGCAACTAACCTCTGATCTTTCACTTATTTTAAATTGGAGCAGAGAAAACATGGTTGTTTTCAATGCCTCAAAAACTTAGTTCCTCCATCCCTCCACAATCTTCTACACAACTATGATATCTTGTTCGAAAATACACAACTTAAACCTTCATCTGTTCTTAATATCCTCGGTGTATCTTTTTCTCGTAATCTTTCTTGGAAAGATCACATTACTTCTGTTTCCACACATGCTTCTAATAGGTTGGGTGTTCTGAGGATATTTCGTAATTTCTTCACACCATCTTAATTGCTTGCTTTCTATAGGGGTGATGTTCACCCATGTTTAGAGTATGCCTCACACATTTCTGGTGGTTTCACTCATACAGCTCTCCTTGAGAAGGTGGAGTCTAGGACTTTTCGTCTCATCAGCTCTCCCGCTCTTACTCTCCAGTCTCTTTCTACCCATCGAATTGTTGCGTCATTCTCTCTATATTATCGCTGTGGACACTTCCCTTCTGAACTCTCTCGTCGCATACCTCCTCCATAGAGAAGAGCTCTTGTGACACGCCTTTCTACACAGTCTCATCCTTTCTCTGTCAAACCCTCCGGCCCCCAGATTTAACCTCTATTCTCAGTTTTACATATTCTCTACTGGTAAAGTCTGAAATACACTCCCTTTGTCTGTTTTCCCATCTACCTTTGACTTGCACACTTTCACGCGCCATGTGTCTGGACACGTCAGCCTCTAATGACCAGGATAGGACTTATCCAACTCCTGTGAAAATTGGTAGGTCCTCTGCCTTTTCCCACCGGAGGAGTATATATATATATATATATATATATATATATATTATATATATATATATATATATATATATATATATATATATATATATATATATATATATATATATATATATATATATATATATATATATATATATATATATATATATATATATATATATATATATACGACGAGTGAACAACATTTACATATGCTTTTAAGCTTTCTGGTCAAATGTATTCAGATCAATTCGACAATTCATTGGTGAGTAGTAAAAACATTTCCGAGTTACATGTTTGTTTTTTTTCATCAAAAAATATTTTTTGAAGTTTTCTTCATTACTGCAATCAAAAACTTTACACATAAATTTTATTTTTTTGAAATTAAAACAAAAATTCTCCCAAAATAAATTCCTTAATACGGTATTATTATTGTGTCAAACTCTGCAGTAACTGTCTTCGAATTTCTTTGAAACTAAAAACCTATTTACTTACTCTGAATATTGCTTTCTTTTCTTACATCTGAACTCGGTGGCTTTTATAATGTCATTTATTCAATCTTATGTGATTTAGAAGACCCATTTTCTTTTCAGGTTTCCACTCTCCTCTTTATAATATTTCTTATTCAATTCGGAACCCATATTAAGACATCTGAATATGGCCTATATATATATATATATATATATATATATATATATATATATATATATATATATATATATATATATATATATATATATATATATATATATATATATATATATATATATATATATATATATATATATATATATATATATATATATATATATATAATATCACCACAGCTTCACTGGAAGAACCCTATTAAAGGAGAGAGTATTAAAGTAATAAAAGAATAAAAACCCTTACATGTCCCACCTAACACAAATTTAGTAGGTGAGCACAAACGCTTGCTTTAAAGTAATTGGACTTAAATTCTGCAGAAAACACAACAAATGGAAGAGAATTCTGCACAACAGAAGTGGCTGAAGTGAAAGAGGTACCACAGAGAACATGTCTGGAGTTTCCTACGTCCACACACAATTCATGTGCAGATAATTCACCCCTTGTGCAACGAGAATGCCGTAAAGGTAGAGGTATACGAGTGGTCAGTTCCCTCGAGCATTTGCCGCTGTAATATAGAAAACAGATAAAGCACCAACGTCACTTCGCAAAGACAAAGGATCAAGTAAATTGGAAAGAGCGGAACCCTATCCAAAATACTGGTGAAACCTGAGAGAGCAGTACTCCATACAAGAACGGATGAGGCCCCTATATAATTGGAGTAACTGTGAAGAAAGAAAAAAAATTCTCGCAACCTAAACAGAACTCCTAACTTATATATATATATATATATATATATATATATATATATATATATATATATAATATATATATATATATATATATATATATATATATATATATATATATATATATATATATATATATATATATATATATATATATATACACACTTTAGCAAACGGTAGAGTTATTGACTCAAGTGCTTGAGGGAGCTGGTTCAGTCCTGCGTCCACCTCGGATCTAAGTACCATACCCACCATCCTGTCCTCATTCGTTCTACACACATGTCCAAACACCTTCCTTTGCTCTATTCGCTACTCCTATATTCCTTCCATACATCTCCCTTATTCTTTCGTTTCTAATCCTATCTACCCTTCTCAAACCATATACCCTTCATCTCAAACACATTCAAACTTTTTCTCACCTGAGTTTTCATCATCCAAGTTTCTCACCCATACATTACCGATAGCAGACATATACACAAACATTCTTACCTTAATCTCCTTTGATATTATTTATATTATTAATCTTCTTCTATGTCTTCCATAATCCCCCGATCAATTTCATTTTTTCCACCAATCTATTCTTAATTTCCTTTTCTATTCCCATTTTTCCCTCCAACAACATTCCCAAATATTTGAACTCTTCTACCTCAAATCTCTTTCCTCCCACCTCCAACTTTTTGTTGGATTTTAACTTCCCACCTCTTCACCTCCCATTCCTCCTCTCTCACCACTTCATCTCCACCTCCAATCTTCATTATTGTACTTTTTGCTGGATTTTAACTTCAATACCCTGTTTGCACATTTCACCCTAAATTGTTTCATCAACATTCTCAAATTTTCATCAGACTCTATCACCAACACATTTACCTCTCATTCATCTTCCGTATTTCTCAGCCTAATACCCTCCCCTTTCCTCTCCATTTCCCTAACTACACCATCCATTAACAGATTAAACAACCAATGCTACATTACATACGAATGTCTTAGCCCCAATCTTACTTTAAATCAATCAGTAAGATCCCTCTTCACCCTTACTTTCTACCTACAATTTTCATAAAAGGCAGGCTTCAATCCGTTTCAATAATCTCCCTCCCACTCCCCACCCCTTCATCAATACCTCGAACAACTTTCTCCAACATACCCCATTATGCTTTCTCCGAATCCATAAAACACATACTTCACTTTATTTTTCTCACACAATTTCTCACCAATCATTCTTAGTGTAAACACTGAATCATATCCCTTACCCTCTCTTAAATCTTCTTGTTCCTCACCCTCTCCCGTTTTTGTCAATTCTTTCTCTCGTGATGCTAATACCCTCCCAT
>SEYY01006703.1:15000-37500 GCA_009176605.1 Armadillidium nasatum | reverse complement strand
AAGATGAAAGAAAACAAGAAGGAAAAAGAAAGTAAAAGAATATAATATATATATATATATATATATATATATATATATATATATATATATATATATATATATATAATATATATATATATATATTATATATATTATATATATATTTTTTTTTTTTTTTTTTTTTTTTTTTTTTTTTTTTTTTTTTTTTTGCGCATTTGAGTGAATCACGTTCGAAATAAATTTCATTTGGTTTTAACTGAATAATTTTTCAATTTTTTCAAATTTTTTTAAAAATTTTAATTTCTTTTTGCCTTATTTTTGGCAATAACTGTTAAAAAATTAAGTAATTTTAATTATGAAAATGGTGAACAGTTGTTCGAAGAGTGAAAATGGGATGAAATATTTGACTCTGTTTTATAAATCCAAGAATGGAGTAGGAAAAATCTTTCTCATTTTCATAATGGACTTTATTTTTAATTTCAAAAATAAAAGAAATTTGGGTAGAATTAATATATTAATAAAATATCTAGTTTTATATGAATTTAATATGAGTTTACGAATTTAAATATATATATAAAACATTAAAAATGTTTATTAAAAGTTTCGTCTAAGTGTTAAAATAATATAAAATATTAATACATCTGTTACATTATATCGCTAAAATTAGTGATTCATTCCTTTAACTCGTACTTGAATCTCTTATGATTTACCACAGGGCATTTGCATCTTTAATGGTTGGGTTTAATTCATGTGAAAAATATTTTTAGATTGAAAAAAAAAGTGGATAAAATATTTTTATGCTCGAAATAAGGGGAGAGGAAAGAGAGCAGAAGGGAGAGAGGATATCGAGTGGGAAATAAAATCTTTTTTGGTTTCAATTTGGGAATGATGATTGCTTTTTCCAGAGAGGAGAAGAGGTATGCATTTTTAGTTTCCAGAATTATTTGAAAACTCTCTCTCTCTCTCTCTCTCTCTCTCTCTCTCTCTCTCTATATATATATATATATATATATATATATATATATATATATATATATATATATATATATATATATATATATATATATATATATATATATATATATATATATATATATATATATATATATATATAATATTAGGTTTGGAGTGAAGTATCGGTAAGTTATAGGCAAAAAAATGACCGATACCGATACCGAAACCAGATTTTTAAACAGAAGAATAAAATTATTATTATTATTATATATATATATATATATATATATATATATATATATATATATATATATATATATATATATATATATATATATATATATATATATATATATATATATATATAATATGGAAGGGTTTTCACCCTGTCAGTGTCCTAAAAGATTTTGTTTTTCGGCTGGTTGGTTTCAGTGCCAGTCCTTGAGTTTTATTTAAACTCCCAGGGAGGGTTTTCACCCTTTCAATGGGACTAGCACCTTCTCCGTCTAACCTCTAAACACTTTCTCAAAGGGCTTTCCAGAAGATCATGCTTCTCGGAGCTGTGATTTCCCATGCTGATTCTGGAGTTCTTACAAGCAGTAAGCAATTATTATAGGTCAGGGTTGCTAGTGCTGTCACCCATATATATATATATATATATATATATATATATATATATATATATATATATATATATATATATATATATATATATATATATATATATATATATATATATATATATATATATATATATATATATATATATATATATATCCTCTGGTGGACAAAGGCCAGTACCCTACCATATTCCATCAGAGTAGGGGAAATACCGGAAACCTGATCAAATTCTACCAGATTGGAGGGAGGTCAGAATCATTGCCAGTTAATGACCGACGCGTCTCGATAAACGGCGTTTGAAAGTGTGCAACTCAAAGAAAGTTGGGAAAATAGATATAGGGAGTGTGTTCCAGATTTTACCAGTTCAATACATGTAAAACTGAGCATACATGTTAGGTCTGCTGTTAGAGAGTTGGACAGAGAAAGGTGGAGATTGTGTAGAAAAGCGTGTAGCTGGAGCCTTTCTCAGTGGTGGAGGTATACTACGAAAGAATTCAGAAGAGCAGTGTCGTTGTAATAGAGAATGACAAAACAATTCTACTGGCAGAAAGATTAGAGAGATTTAATGAGAGCGTAAGATAAGGCGAAAAGCCCTAGTCTCCACCTTTATAAGGAAAGCTGTATGAGTGGACCATCCCAGATGTATGACGCATATTTCATAAAGGGGCGAACAACACCCCTATAAAGACCAAGCAACTCGGGTGGTGTGTAAAAAATTACGAAGACGCCACAGAACACCCAACCTTTTGGAAACATGTATGGAAAAAGAGAAGTAATGTGTTCCTTCTAAGAAAGATCGCGAAAAAAGAAAACACCGAGAAAATTAAGGATGGATGAAATTTAAAGCTGTGTATTTTCGAGGATGACATAGTTGTGTGGAAGGTAGTGTCGAGTAGAGAGATGGAGGAACTGAATTTTTAAGCACTGAAAACAATCTTATTTTCTCTGCCCCCAGGTTGAAATATGAGAAAGGTCAAAGGTCAGCTGCTCCAAGGCCACCAGTCTTGCGTCAATTAATTGCTGTTGGGAGTGGCGTCTTTCAAATTGGAAGGAGTAATGAAGGGTGGAGTCATTAGCTTAGGAGTGGATACGTGATTAAGTATTTAAGAGGTCTTTAATGAAAACTAGGAAAAGAATTGGAGTTAGGACAGATCCCTAAGGAACACCACTATTAATAGATTTAAAGGAAGAACTGTGGCAGTCTACAATATTTGCTGAAGAACGACCGGAAAGAAAATCTGGGAGGATAAATTCCAAAATTCCATCAGAGGCTTTCCATATATCTAGCGCGACACCAAAAGATTTACTGAAATGCCGAAAAGGAGAAAAAAAGTGAGAGAGAAGGGAAAGAAAATCACCAGTAGAACATTTTTTACGAAAGACATACTGGCGATCTGAGATAAGATTAGAAGATTTGAAATCTACCGAACTCTTACAAGAAACTTTAAAGAAAACGGAAGTTGAAGAAATGAGACGTAACTGAAGGGTTGGAGAGGTCCCCCTTTTTCGGCACATGCTGAATGAGTGCACGTTTCCATCGAGAAAGGAAGGTTGAAGAAGAAAGATAGAGACGAAATATTTTGCCAAAGCAGGGTGCAAGCTAAAAAGCACAAATTTTGAGAACCACAAGAGGGATACTATCAGTACTATCAGTACAGTGCACCATTTTAGACATAGATGACTTGGAGGGGAGAGGGTTGAAGAAGGTGGTATAACTCCGAAATCATCTAAAGTTGAATAAGTGGCAAAAGTCTGAGAAAAAGGTTCAGTTTTTGAAGAGGGTAAAACGGCATTTGTGCTGAAAAGGGGAGGGAAAGAAGAAGAGGCAAAGTTTGAGTTGACATTTTTTGCAAACCTCCTGAAAGAGAGGAAGAGGAGCAAGAAAAAAATTATTGCATTTTGCATTCAGAAATTAATTTTTGGTTCTCCAAAGAACAAGAACAGAGTTTGCACAACTTCAGGATGAAATTTAAATTGCACGATTTTCCGAAGTTTGAAAACAACGGTAATTCCTGAAGGCAGCATCCCTTCTTCAAATAGTACGAGATTAAGCTGAGTTAAACCAGGTTTTTTAAGTTTAGTAGAAGGGAAAGATTATGGAATGTAGTCTCTATTACACAGTGAATCACCTCGGTAATGCGCTCTGCAGACTCCGAGAGACCCCTCCCACGGAAGCGATAATCATTCCACTGGAAATCAAAAAAGTAGTCCGAAAGTCTAACCAGCTTGGGCACCGAAATGTCACGAACATTTCCTAGAAATACAAGGGAGTTTTTTTTCCGGAAGACTTGAAAAGATAGAAGAGGATATAGAGATGAGAACCCAGAGGGGGATAAGTCTGACAATATAAAAAAGGTCTAGACAACAAGGGATACTAGTAGCACACACTACTGAAGGTCATTTTGGATGGAGAATTGAAAGGCACGTTCACCGATTGTATCATGAAAACCAGAAGAAAGTCATTGGAAGTGATGAACATTAAAGTCACCTAATATTATAATTTCTAAGAAAGGAGAAGAAGAATGTTCTCTGTTTTGGAGTTTAGATAGTAAAAGAATTTTTTAGGGTAGTCAGAAAATAGGAGATAAATAAACAGAATAAATACATTTAGACACAGAATGGTAAGAGAGCTTTAGCCACAAGGTGGAAAATTCAGAATACTCCAGATTAGACACACGTTGCGCATATATGCATAACAACCTCGTTTGGTCAAAAATTGAAGATTGACACAGTAGAAGGAAACAGAATATGGTTTGCTATCAGAACGCTCAAGCACCTTAGTTTCTTTCAAAAATAAGAGATTAGGTCTTAAAGAGAAGAAGTGGTGTTCAACAAAATGGAAGTTTATTTAACACCGCTAATGTTGCAGAAATTTATGAAGAAAATAGACTATGCACTAGGACAAGTTGGATACAGTCTTGGTGGCACCAACCCTGTATCACCTATCAACAGTTTTGTTTGGCAACGGGACTAAAAAATAACTAGGTATTACAGATAGCAAAGAGCCTAAATTTTATGATCATTGAATATTTCAATCTAGTTTCAACCTTTATGAGTTCAGTTAAAAAAAAATTGGTATCTGTATCGGGTGGTTTAAATTTTTTGGTATCAGTATCGGTTAAAATTTTGGTATCGCTCCATCCCATACATATATATATATATATATATATATATATATATATATATATATATATATATATATATATATATATATATATATATATATATATATATATATATATATATATATATATATATATATATATATATATATATTACTAATGGAGTGCATGTAAGAAAGAGCGTAGCTGTTAATTATTGGGTGAACAAAATTTCTCACGAGTTTTCCTCAAAGACGAGATTATGAAATTAGAGAGTTTAGAATTTTCCTTTATACCGTGACACAAACGGTAGAATGATTCATTCGCGTGCTTGAGGGCATCGGTCATGCGGATCCTATGTAGACAATTCTTAGAAAATTTCCTCTCTTCAAATAGGGCAATGCTTCTAAGATACCAACTTTTAAAAAAAAAATGTTCATTGTAAAAAGATTTAAGGAGAGTGATTCAACAATTAAACAAATAAAAAGAGATTAATGAGAGTTAGAACGGGAGGCAGAATACCCGAAGACGTCATCTTTTTAAGGACTGCAGGAAACGAACCGCAAAATTTATTGCATTTAATGAATATTTTCATTGCATTAACTAAGATTTTGTTGTCTGTTGAACTTCATCAAATTGAACCCATCTTTGGCTTTATCTACCATATCCATCCCTTAATTAACTTCATCCTAGTTTGTTCTAATCCAGTTACACAAACTTCTCAGATAGTTTAACTTTTCGACCATTTTCGCAAAGTTTCTCTCAAAATATTTCATTAATATTACGATAAGAGTTCGTCGTAGCTATTATTTACTTTTTTATTTTCACGTTTCTTGCCTTACCTACTTCAGGTACCGCATTCATTAATTCTTGAAGCTCCCTTCAAAATCCACCACTGGTTCTGGATCTAAAGCATATCTAATGTCTAAATTTTGGCGCCCGCTAATTATATTCTCTAAGTGACTGATTTATCATAGAACTATCTAGCTATTGAGAAAATATTCCTGATGAAATCACGCTACATTATTGGATATCCCTTAAAATAGTTATTCTGATTCGTCATCTATATCAAGCAACAGCCTTCCATCTTCAACAGAGATAATTAAATGTCTTCAGTGTCCACATCTCCAATATGCTATGTAATTCTCATATTTAAGACAGTGAACAAACTTTTTATAGTCAACAAAGAATGGGAAAATGTTTCGTTCGACCGTCATAATTATAGCACATCTGCCAACATTCTTTGATAAAATATTTCGTTCATAGTGACTTCAATTTACCAACACAACTCCTACTGGTCCCGAGAAACTTGTGACAAAATTTTGTCCTTTTAAGTGTATAATAGTTATTTCGTTCATGATACTACGAGGATGAGCAGAAAAGTAACCCCTGCTCTGCCGTAAAATATCATACACTGCAGATAATTCAATGAAACAAAAACTGAAAGGTCAAATCTTTATTCAGTGAGCATTTAATAATATTTTTCTACGTTATCTCCTATAACATCAGCACATTTTTGCAAACCTTGAACTCTCTTCTCGAAACCGGTTGAAAAGAAGTCTTGATTTGTTTTCTGGAACTAGTCTGCCACCGCTTTATTTACCTCATCATCTAAACCAAATTCACTATACGGAGAGGTTCCTTCAACTTTGGAAATAAGTGAAAATCACTGGGGTCCAGATCAGGACTGTAGAGTAGGTGATCAATGACCTCGAAGTTGAAGAGTTAAAGCTTCTGAAGCTTATGGGCACAGCAATGTGGTCGAGCAGTGTCCAGGGCGGGAGCCGTGGAGCTGAATGATTATAGCGGAGCTGAAGCCAGAACTGTTTCTAAGATTATGGGTGGAACCGGAGCCCCAAAAAAGAAGCAGCTCCAGCTCCGAATATATTCTGTTATCATATTAGCATTCATTATTTTCTTCATCCTTTTTAATTTTTATTGTAATTAATTACTTATATATATATATATATATATATATATATATATATATATATATATATATATATATATATATATATATATATATATATATATATATATATATATATATATATATATATATATATATATATATATATATATATATATATATAAGGGTGGTTAAATTTTAAGGGCCGATGTTGATTTTGAATAAAACACAAATTACTTAGGAATTTATTGTCATTTCTTTTTATTATGATAATATGGTATGGTTCAATTATGTATGGAACAAAATATCGGCCAAATGGCCGCCGTGACCTCGGCGGCACACCTCCATCCGATGGTCCAAATTTTCGATGACGCTGAGGCATAATTGGGGTTCTATGAAGTTAATGTGCCGAATTATCTCATCCTTTAGCTCTTGAATTGTTGCTGGCTTATCGACGTACACCTTTTCTTTCAAATAACCCCAAAGAAAGAAGTCCAACGGTGTCAAATCACATGATCTTGGCGGCCAATTGACATCGCCACCACGTGAGATAACACGGCCATTGAATTTGTCGCGCAAAATAGCCATTGTTTCGTTAGCTGTGTGGCAAGTGGCACCGTCCTGTTGAAACCACATATCGTCCACATCCATACCTTCCAATTCGTGCCATAAAAAGTTCGTTATCATCTCACGATAGCGAACACCATTCACAGTAACTGCCTGACCGGCCTCATTTTGGAAAAAATACGGCCCGATGATGCCGCCAGCCCATAAACCACACCAAACAGTCACTCTTTGTGGGTGCATTGGTTTTTCGACAATCACTCTTGGATTAGCATTCGCCCAAATGCGGCAATTCTGCTTATTGACGAATCCACTGAGGTGAAAATGTGCCTCATCACTGAAGATGATTTTCCTCGAAAATTGATCATCCACTGTTGCCATTTCTTGCCACCATTCTGACCATTGACGACGTTTTGTATGGTCAAGAGGCTTTAGTTCTTGAGTCAATTGCACCTTGTAAGCGTTTAAATGCAAGTCTTTATGCATAATGTTCATCAACGACGAGCGTGAGAGGTGCAATTGTTGGGCACGACGACGAGTTGAAGTGGATGGCTCCTCAGCCACACTATCGCGAACAGCAGCAATATTTTCTGCAGTACGAGCTGTACGAGCATGCACTGGTCTTTTCAAATCTCCTACAGACCCGGTTTGCTCAAATTTTTTCACGATTTTTCCGATTGTACGCACATTTGGACGATTAAATTGACCAAAAAAATCACGAAGTGCACGATATGCATTTTGATTTGAACGCCCATTTTCATAATAAGCCTGAATAACTTTAACACGTTGCTCCATTGTGTATCTTTCCATGGTTCAAATTGAGTAAGTCTGAAATTGAAAAAAGTCAAATGAAATGCAGTAAAAAACTTGACGTTTAGGTGTGGTTCACATTCAACATCGGCCCATACAATTTAACCCCCCGGTATATATATATATATATATATATATATATATATATATATATATATATATATATATATATATATATATATATATATATATATATATATATATATATATATATATATATATATATATATATATATATATATATATTTCAGGCTAATGTTTCTAATAATTAATACAGAAATAAGTAATACTGAAGGCATACAGCAATATAAAATAATTATAATTTCCTTTAAAACTGATTTTGAGGTAACATTTTTACAATGAAAACCAGCCAATGTAATAAATCCTCAGTATCGAAATATTTGAAAAAAAGTTAAATTGAAGAAAATATTTTGCTTTGCCAAGTTGAAAAAGATGAAGTCATCTGTGGATCGAATGTAAGCGCTAACACCAATTTAAAAAGCAATTTGCGAAAGCAACATCCTGAAATATTTATAATAGTAGAAGAAGAAAACCAAAGTAAGGTTACACAAGTTACGCCAAACATTTCATGTATACAACCTTCTATTTCAAGGTTTGTAACAAGTCAAAAGGTAACGATTTCAATGACAAGTGAAAAATTTAAAACTCAGATTATCCAAATGGTTATAAATGAAGGAGCAACCTTAAAATTCTTTTCCACTCCAGCATTTACTGGATTAAATTAAGAATTAGCCAAAAAGTTAGGCGTTTCTATGGAAAGGCATGATGTCAATAAAATGTTGATAAGTGAAGCTGAAAGGCAGAAAAAGGTGCTGAAACAAATGCTCCATGGGGAACTTTTTTTTTCTTCTAAAAATGACTAACGAAATAACAACACATACTTTAGCCGTTCGAGAAACGCAAGCACAACATACATCAGAATTTATAAAAAATCTAGTTGAAAAAGTTTTCAAAGAGTCTCAACTTACTAAAGAGAAAGTTGTAGCAGTTGTAACGGATAATGCATCCAACATGATAAGTGTAGTAGATAAACTCAATATAGACCCTTCTGAAATAGATAATACGAATTTAGATTGTGAACCGAAATTTGTGTCACTGACTCAGAAAATTGTGAAGGTGGTTTAGAATCCGACTTAAATAAAGAGGTGGAAGCTGCTTTCACTGCTGTAAAATAGAGCACAAGCGATGTGCTTACAGCGTTACATCTCGCTATTAGAGATGGTTTAAAAGGACATGTCCATACTATTATAGCTAATGTTGCTGTGACTGCATGAACAATAAAAGTTGAAACTACATTAAAACGTAAAGGAGGAAATGTTGCTATCTTAGACCAAGAAACAAGGTGAGGCAGTACTTACCTAATGATTAAGCGCCTTTTAGAACTAAAGAATACATTAATTGGCATGGCTCATCCAGACATAACAAGGGCAGATTTTCAGTGGTGTGAAGAAGAAAGACATTCTTAGTGCCTAAAAGATTACAAGCAGCTGAGTTAACCCCTGGCTTCTTTTATAAAGAGTGGCAAAAACTTATGCTAACATTTTCTCAAATAGGTGGAACAAATGAAGATGCAATTAAAGAGTCAAGAGAGAAAGAAAAAATTCTTAATAAAAATGTTAAACACTTAATGTAATTAATGAACTTAATATAAACCAACCTTCATTATCGTCATCCTCTCTAAATTTTGAGGATGAAGCAGCTTATGAAGAGTTTCTCGAATCAGAAAGCCAAACGCCGTCAGAATTGAAGGAAAAAATAGATAGTAAACGAGAATCTCCTATTGCTAAATTTAAGCTTGATATATCTCGTGCTTAGTATGTTATAGAGAAAATAGATAGATCATCGAAGCTAAATGCCTTAAAGGCGATTACACATTACCCAAAAATAATTTAGAATATTGTTTATACAGTAACTTCAATGTCAACAACACAAATTAGTGTGAAACGCCTATTTTCGGCCCATTGAATAATTTGGTCATACTTACGAGACTCAATAAAAGAGGATCTATTTGAAGCCATACTGTTTCTTTAAACAAATTAATTTTGAAAAATTTAAAATTATTTTTTATTTCTTTTGATGAAGAGTACATTTTGTTTCATAAATTTGGTAGTATTGTGCGAGGAAATTTGTGCCCAGCTCAAAATTATTATAAAAGAATGAGTTTTTGAATCCCATTGCTGCGGAACTGCATTTGGGGTGGCGGTAATACCTACTAAATACATCTGTTAAGAATTAGGAAAATCTTTAAACCAAAGGCGGAATCGGAGTCACTCAAATCAATGGCTCCGGCGTCAGAGCCGGAGCTGAAGCAAATTTCATCAGCTCCCCAGCCCTGGCATTATCATGATACAGAAGGAATACGACGGTTTGGTCTTATTCAACGGATGCGGCTCTACAATTGCTGGAGAGTTTGACAATAGCGATCGGAGTTTACAGTTCTGCCCTTCGGCAGATATTTCGAATAAACTAGGCCTTCCACACCCCAAAATTCTGTCAGCATGAGTTTACCAGCCGAGGGTTGAATCTTAAACTTTCGTACGCCAGGTAAGCTTGAATGTCTGAATTCTATAAAGGCTTCTTTCTCTCTGGATCGTAGTGGTGGACCCACATTTCGTCTCCCGTTACAATTCAAAAATTTTAATCATTGCTCATTGCTTCAACGAAGTATCACTATTTGCTTCCATTTTCTATCACCGCACAACAATGAAACCAAATAAATATACCGTTGGCGTGTCAGATCTATTCTACAAGCTTCAATCTTTCGAAAATAGGTCTAAACATGTTTATATCCGTTTCCGTTGCTTAGCAACGCATCAACAGGCGTTATTTTCCAGCTCGCCCTCGTAATTGTACTATATTTATAATTACGTAACTTTTCTTGTAGTTTGATATGGTAATAAATTAATACTGCATTTTAAACTCTGTCTGTCACTTCAGCAGATTCATAAATCTTGTTTGATTATATATATATATATATATATATATATATATATATATATATATATATATATATATATATATATATATATATATATATATATATATATATATATATATATATATATCACCACTGGTGGGCAAAGGCTAAAGGCCTACTAAAATTTCCACCGGTGTAAGAGATAAAACTGAAATCTGGTCAAGTTAAAGTCAAACATGTCCCGATACACTGCGTTTGAAGGTGTGTAAATCAAAGGAAGTTGAGAAAATGGATAAAGAAAGTGTGTTTCTGACTTTACCAGTAGATGACAGGTAAGATTGTGCATAGTGGTTAGGTCTAGGTTCAAAGAGTTGAATAGAGAAAGGATGAGACTATGCAGAAACGCGTGTGGCACGAACCATTTCCAATGGAGGAGGCATGCGACGGGAGAGTTCAGAAGAGCATTGTCCATTGTAATAGCGATAGAGAGAAAGATGCGACAATTTGACGAACAGAAAGAGATTTTAGAGGATTAGTGAAAGCGGAAGAGTTGATAAGAAGAAAAGTCCTAGACTCCACCTTTTCGAGGAGATCTCTATGAGTGGAACCACCCCAGATATGCGATGCGCACTCCAAAAAGGGGCGAAGAACATCCCAATAAACAGAAATCAATTATGATTGAGTGAGAAACTTCTGAATGCGACTCAAAAACCCTTCTTTTAGTAGCTTGTTTATAAAGATGAGTATGTGACCTTGTCGAAAGAAATATCATGAGAAAAAGAAAGATCGAAAATATTAAGGATAGACGAAGGTTTGAGTTGTGCATTTTCGAACAAGATGGAATAGTTGTGTGGCAGGTTGTGTCGAGTAGAGACATTTAGAAACTGAGTTTTTGAGGCAATAAAAACTACTATATATATATATATATATATATATATATATATATATATATATATATATATATATATATATATATATATATATATATATATATATATATATATATATATATATATATATATATATATATATATATATATATATATATATATATATATATATATATATATATATATATATATATATATATATATATATATATATATATATATATATATATATATATATATATATATATATATATATAAAAGCAGCAACGAAAATAACAAATATGACATTTTGTGTCAAAGTCTGAAGATAAATCGGCATCTTCGAAATATATGATTTGCCGAAAATCATTCAAAAAGAAAGATTAAATATTGATGCGTTGTGAAGCTTCTCTTTCGGGAAATGAAGAACCTTTTCCTATGAATTAAAGATCACAAGATTTTCGCCATTTATTTAATGAACAAACTCGATAACTTTAATGGCTTTTAAATGTAAAAGCTTCTATCAAACTCCTTTTTTATTTTTTTTCCTATTACTTTATTTGGTTAGTTATTTATTCTCCAAATAAAGATGATTGAATTTAAATTTTTTTATGTATTGATCGTATTTAGCTCTACTTTTTTTTTTTTAAATTTTATATATTATATATATATATATATATATATATATATATATATATATATATATATATATATATATATATATATATATATATATATATATATATATATATATATATATATATATATATATATATATATATATATATATATATATATTAGTGATGGATCGGATGTCATTTTTTCTAATTTGCGGATGCGGATGTCGAATTTTGGAGAAGTGCTGATGCGGATGTTGAATTTTCGAAAGTGCGGATGCGGATGCGGATGTTGAATTTTCGAAAATGTGGATGCGGATGCGGATGTTAATTTTGATGAGGATGCGGATGCGGATGTTAATTTTGATCAGGATGCGAATGCGTATGCCATCACTAATATATATATATATATATATATATATATATATATATATATATATATATATATATATATATATATATATATATATATATATATATATATATATATATATATATATATATATATATATATATATATATATATATATTTCATTATCACCTTTCCCACTTTCGTGGGGTGGTGCCCGCCACAATTCCCTTACAACCAACCCCTTTCCACCACCGCCCTTAATCTCTCTCTGTCTCTACAAATCTTCTACCCTCTTCTAAACTCAAATTCCTTCCATCAAAATCTCTCTCACTCCATCCATCCATCTCCACTTCGGTCTTCCCCTATCCCTACCTCTCTATCCACATGGAATCTAAGTACCTTGCCCACCATTCTCTCCTCATTCATTCTTCACATATGTCCAAACCATTTTAGCACATCCTCCTCCTCCTCTCTATTAATTACACCCTTCTTCCATTTATACATCTTCTTTATTCTTTCATTTCTAATCCTATCAATCCTTCTCAATTTATAGATCGCTCTCAAATCTTTCATCTCATAGACATTGAAACTTTTTCTCGACCGAGCACTTATCATCTATGTTTCACACCCATACAATACAGAAGGTGAACACATACATTCAAACATTCTTATCTTTATTTCTTTCGAAATTTTTCCTTTCTTCCATACTTTTCTAAGGCTCCCCAATACTTTCATTCCTTCTACCACTCTGTTCTTTATTCCTTTTTCCGTCCCACCCTTACCTTCCACCCAACATTACTAGATATTTGAATTCATTCACCTCCTCAAGTTTCCATTCTCACTCTTCTACAAACCAATTTCTCCCTCCACATTTCCTCATCCCCACCTCCAATCCTCATAACTTTATTCTTCGCTGGATTGAATTTCAATCTCGTGTTTGCACATTTCCCTTCAAACTCTCTCACAAGTATTCTCATCTTTTCTCTAGATTCTGCCACCAACACATGCCGCATCATCTGCAAAAAGTAAAACATTCACTTCACATTCACCCTCCATATTTCTCAACGTAATACTCTTCTCTTCTCTCTCCATTATTCTAAGTAAACCATTCATCAATAAATTAAATAACATGTAGATATTACACACACCCCTGTCTCAATCCCACTCCTATGCTAAACCAATCCGATAGTTCTCTCTTCACCCTCACTCTTGATCTACAATTCGCATATATATATATATATATATATATATATATATATATATATATATATATATATATATATATATATATATATATATATATATATAATATATATATATATATATATATATTAGTGATGGATCGGATGTCATATTTTCTAATTTGCGGATGCGGATGTCGAATTGTGGAGAAGTGCGGATGCGGATGTTGAATTTTTGAAAGTGCGGATGCGGGTGCGGACGTTGAATTTTCTAAAATGCGGATGCGGATGTTCCGCATCTGCGGATGCCATCACTATATATATATATATATATATATATATATATATATATATATATATATATATATATATATATATATATATATATATATATATATATATATATATAAGGCTATTCCACTCATAATATCCGTATATGCGATCCGAAAACACAAAAATTTTGTTTTATAAGATGCGTTCTTTGTTTCCCGATTCTAGATCTTTACTTATCTTACATCTATTATTTTGAAGTTTTTAACAAACATTTCAAGACCTGAGATAATTACATAGTGACAAAATCTGACTAGAATAAAGATGCGAAAAAGCTCCACATGAAGACAACTTTTCTACCTCACTATTATAGTGGAATGCATATGAACGATATATCGGTGCTGACCTACAAATGCCGGTTCGATCTCCTAAGAGGAAATCTATTTTTTTTTTACAGCTATTAATATTTATTTACTATATACTATATATATATATATATATATATATATATATATATATATATATATATATATATATATATATATATATATATATATATATATATATATATATATATATATATGTGTGTGTGTGTGTGTGAAGCTACTGGGGCCCCGGCCCCAACTAAAAAAAAAAAGGGATTTCAGTGCAGTGTACATTTATTTATATATTTAAATGTTCAAATGACTGCTTGATAATTCAAAGTGGCATATATTAAATATAAAAGTAGTGTATGGCATCTCATCACACAGTACATTGTGATACATATCTGTGAAATAGTGATGGCATCCGCATCCGCATTTTCGAAAATTCAACATCCGCATCCGCACTTTCGGAAATTCAACATCCGCATCCGCACTCCGCACTTTCAAAAATTCAACATCCGCATCCGCATTTCAAAATTCGACATCCGCATCCGCAAATTAGAAAATATGACTTCCGATCCATCACTAATATACTATATATATATATATATATATATATATATATATATATATATATATATATATATATATATATATATATATATATATATATATATATATATATATATATATATATATATATATATATATATATATATATATATATATATATGCGAATTGTAGGTCAAGAGTGAGGGTGAAGAGAGAACTATCGGATTGGTTTATCATAGGAGTGGGATTGAGACAGGGGTTTGTAATATCTCCATGTTATTTAATCTATTGATGAATGGTTTACTTAGAAAAAATGGAGAGAAAAGGGAAAAGTATTACGTTGAGAAATATTGGAGGGTGAATGTGAAGTGAATGTTTTACTTTTTGCAGATGATGCGGCATGTGTTGGTGGCAGAATCTGGAGAAAAGATGAGAATACTTGTGACAGAGTTTGAAGGGAAATGTGCAAACACGAGATTGAAATTCAATCCAGCGAATAATAAAGTTATGAGGATTGGAGGTGGGGATGAGGAAATGTGGAGGGAGGAATTGGTTTGTAGAAGTGTGAGAATGGAAACTTGAGGAGGTGAATGAATTCAAATATCTAGTAATGTTGGGTGGGAGGTAAGGGTGAGACGGAAAAAGAAATAAAGAACAGAGTGGTAGAAGGAATGAAAGTATTGGGGGGCCTAAGAAAAGTATGGAAGAAAGGAAAAATTTCGAAAGAAATAAAGATAAGAATGTTTGAATGCATGTGTTCACCTTCTGTATTGTATGTGTGTGAAACATAGACGATAAGTGCTCGGTCGAGAAAAAGTTTCAATGTCTTTGAGATGAAAGATTTGAGAGCGATATATAAATTGAGAAGGATTGATAGGATTAGAAATGAAAGAATAAGGGAGATGTGTAAATGGAAGAAGGGTGTAATTGATAGAGAGGAGGAGAATGTGCTAAAATGGTTTGGACATATGTGAAGAATGAAAGAGAACAGAATGGTTGGCAAGGTACGTAGATCCGATGTAGATAGGGGAAGGGTAGGGGGAGGGGAAGGCCGAAGTGGAGATGGATGGATGGAGTGAGTGATTTTGATGGAAGGAATTTGAGTTTAGACGAGGGTAGAAGATATGTGGAGACAGAGATGGAGGGAGGTGGTGAAAGCGTTGAAAGGTAAGAATAGTTATGTTTGTAAGGGAATTGTGGCGGGCACCACCTCACGAAAGTGGGAAAGGTGATAGTGAAATATATATATATATATATATATATATATATATATATATATATATATATATATATATATATATATATATATATATATATATATTATATATAATTAACATCCGCATCCGCATCCTCATCAAAATTAACATCCGCATCCGCACTTCTCCAAAATTCAACATCCGCATCCGCAAATTGGAAAATATGACATCCGATCCATCACTACTGTGAAATAATAAAAAATTACCCGATACCTCTTTATCTAATAATAGAATTATTTATATCATGAGTGTATTTGTACACGTGTATTAGGTTGTTTGGGTATGTAAATGTTAGCATGTACTTTAATGTTTTGCGTTGAAAAATTAAGAAAATATGAATAGAAAAGGAAAATAAAGAAATTATTTTAGTTATAACTTTGAGAAGAAAACTGTTGTTAGTTTAGAATATATTATTTGTGTTAGGAGTAGAGAGTCCTTATTCGTATTACATGAATCAGTGTTTTAGCACCCGTAAATAACGACAACTTTTTAATAAATAACAAACATTGTTTTACAAAACTTTTTAATTTTTTTTTAGGAAATACAAAATAATTTATTATTGAAAGGTATGAAGATAAATTTATTAAGTCATAATTGATAAAAATATAGAAAATGTAATGCGTAAAAAGTTTTAAAATTTAAAGCTTGAAAGAAATAGAGAATGTTGATATGAAATAAGTTTTAAAATAAATTAGAGCTTGAAGAAAGCGGGATGAATATCGAAGAATGTGTATGATATCATTTTGTTACTAAAGAGATAGTCATGAGATAGAAATTATATGGTGTAATATTTAAGTACTAATGTCTTCTCATTTATATAGGAGTCAATCACCCTACCGTGGCTCGAACGGTAGGGTGATTGACTCACGTGCTTGAGGCGCCGGTTCGATTCCTCTTGGGAATCCTAGGTATATACTACCTAGAAAAGTTCCTCTCCTCGATCCTCTCCTCGAATAGGGCAATGCCCGTGAGATGTGAACTTTCTAAAAATAAAAATTAAAAAAAATAAAAAAAATATATCATATTAAAGTAATGGCTTATTATGTAATAAATATTTTTATTTATATATACAATACGTATTGTTATAGAATGACGTTGTGGATATGAAATGAATTGATAAAATATTTTATTCCAAAAAGAAAAAGAAAAAAAACATTTCCTCTCCACTTAATTTTCTAAAAAAAAAAAATCATTGGTAACAATTCGAATTCAAATTCGGATTTGGACATTCCCCACACTCCTGGGTTCGGATTCAAAGGTGCTAGATTCGAATTCGAAAGTTACCGGATTCACCCATCATTTATATATATACTATATATATTGTATTAATTTTAATCTGCGAACAATTAATTCTATTTCTTATATATTGTCTCATCATTCTTATTACAAATCAAACTATTTACAGTGAGATAATTTTGTTGAAATATATTTTAAATCATACAATAAACATCTAATTATTTTTTTTTATTAATATAAACTATAAATCTTTTAAATCTCTTGAGGTTCTTTATTATATTATAGAAACATTTTATTTTTATCAAATAATGGGATTTTTAACTTTTTTTTTTTTTTTTTGCCTTTGGTGGAAATTCAATTTCATCATAATCAAATAAAAGCACTTCACTTTTAAAAAATAACACCTACGCCCTCTCAATCCTTTCACGTCTGTTTTAAATTTATTCCACGTCAACTAAAGCAAAGAAAGATTCGTTCTAAATGTAATAAAAGAGAGTGACGCATTTCTACCGTAATAAAGTTACTTCTTTGCCATAAAGGGTAATACGCTTTTCTGAGAGCTCACACACACATTATATATATATATATATATATATATATATATATATATATATATATATATATATATATATATATATATTATATATATATATATATATATATATATATATATATATATATATATATATATATATATAATCAAGTTGTTAAAATTGTTAATCAGGGATAAATAACAATTCATCCTTGCACAAGACTAATTAAAATTTTTAAGTTAGGGCATAAGTAAACTTTAAAATGAGGAAAGTTAAATTGGTAAGTAATAAAAAAAATGGAAGAGAATTCCACAGAACAGCTGTGGCTAAAAATAGGAGGTAAGGAACAGAACAATTTTGAAACAGCCAATCTACACAAAATTTTCTTAAGAACACTTGACCTCTTTGTTAGAAGGGAGTCGCTAAGTAGTCAATTCCCAGTCATATGAATCATTTATACCAAATTTATATTGTGGTCACGTTTAAGAGTCAAGAAAGAAAATACAAGATAATTACACTTGGACTTAGATTGGGTGGTAAATGGTAATAGAACCCCACAGATGTGAGTAGTAGTAGTACTTCAAAAAGGCCAAATTATGTTCATAATTATTGTTAATTTAACTGTGCGGAATAAGCCTAAAAAGAACTTCAATCTTATGTTAAGCCGCATTTTCAACTATAAGATGAAAAATAAAACTTTCGTAACAATGAAAATAAATAGGTGATGCTTTTGAGAAAGGTAAACTTAGCAATCTGGTTTCAAAAAGTTGAATCTCATAAAGCTTAAGTAATCACCTGGAAATTCAATTCAGTGATCCAAAAATAGAATCGGAAAATGTAATCTGGGTATAGATAGAGGGAGTACATATGATAAGAGTAGAAGGAAGAAAAGTAAAATTTGAAGTCCGTTAGTTAATTAATGCTAAAAAATTAGATAATCAAAAAGTGAGAATTTGAGAAGGTTGTTAAAGAAAAGTATGAAAAACGTGGGAAAAAAAAAAACCTATAACACAACAATTAACCTCGGATAAAGAATTCGTCCAATCCACCACTATGGATATGAAGTGATTTGAGAGAAAACTAGATATGAATGAGAAAGGTGAAGAAGAACACCAACAAGGGAGACACGACAGCAGACACATATGACACCCTGTAAAAAAAAAATCACCTTCATATTTAAAATACCACCACACAAGATCATCATAATCCCTAAAGGTACAAAAAATTTTAATATAATGTAAATAAAAATTTAAAAAAATAAAATACTACTATAACACCAATACAGTAGATGTAAAGTGTAAAGATAAATAAATGGAAGACAAAGAGACATGTTAATTCTGGGGTTCGAACAGGCGTCCATTCGCAAGAGAATTTAATGTCTTGTAAAAGGATTTTTCTTTTCATGGTTTTAGTTTTAGCATATTTTTTAGTTAAATGAAAACCAATTAGAATAAAGTGAACATTTATATTTTATAATCTATTTTAACTCTTAAATGACACCTAAAGAAATGTATTGTTAAAAAAACGAGTTTGGGATTAAGAAATATAAGAGACAAATATAATTGTCTTTTTAAAGCAGGAATGAAAATATATTTTTAAAACTTTAAAAAAAAGAAAACACGTAATTTTGTGTACTAGTTGAATTCTCTGAAGAAATAAATAAATAATAAAACAAGAATTACTTGTTTTTTTCATATTTAATGTTAAATGTGTAAAATACGCAAATAACATTTCACTATACAAAATATATAAAAGAGGAAAAGAACATTTCTTCGAAATTTGTACTCGGAATCCACATTGGGAATCGAACCACCTCTTTCAATCATGCAAATCAATCACTCTACCTCGATATCATTTCAAATTGTCTAAACAAGTTCTTTCGAGATTTAAAGATATTAAAAAACTTGACGATATCAATAAGAGGCCTCAGATTTATTTAAAAAACATCTGATTAAATAACATTTTGATTAAATATCCAGAATAATGTAACACCAAACCTAATTAATGTTTCGTTCATAAATGAATTAAAAGAAATTACAAGATCCAAAGGGAAATTATGTTTTCTTTGAACTCTTCTCAAGAGAAATCAGTTTTTGTATAGAATAATTTCATAATAGTGATAAATGAAAGTGCAGTTCAACTTGGCACTTTCATTGTTATTATTCAAGTGGAAAATCAATTGGAAAATTAATTAATATATATATATATATATATATATATATATATATATATATATATATATATATATATATATATATATATATATATATATATATATATATATATAAAGCATCCACAGTCGATCTTCCCTAATAGTTTGATAAGCTGTTCTCTCATTAAAATTTTAAATAAATCTAAAACGGTAATAGTTAACAGCTGGTTCTTTTTCCTAAAATGTTTTTATTAACCAGTTCGCGTGAAGTGGTGGACCGGGTTCACCTCGTCATATATATATATATATATATATATATATATATATATATATATATATATATATATATATATATATATATATATATATATATATATATATATATATATATATATATATATATAATATATATATATATATATATATATATATATTATATATATTATATATATATATATAATATATATATATATATATATATATATATATATATATATATATATATATATATATATATATATATATATATATTACAGTTTACTACCACTCATGGGGGGCAGAACGCTTTTCATTGTTAGGGCATAAGTAAAATACGAAGAAAAAGAAAACCCACCTAAACGCGAACCTAATGCAAATTTCTGAGGTGGGCACAGATGGAAACCATGAATAGAGGAAGATTAAATACAGGAGGAAAAACAGATGATGGTAGAGAGTTCCACAGAATAGTAGTATTTGAAAAGAAGGAATTACGACGAACAAGTCTGGTTTTTCCAATATTCACACAAACACAAAATTAGGGCACCCCTTGTGCTGTGAGAAAGACGCAATATTGGTATGAATATAAGAGGAAAATTTCTTCGAACACCTGCTATTATATTACATATAAAAATGAGATAGTGCGCCACCGTCACGTCGAAGGAAAAGAGGGTTTTAAATAATTAGGGGACATTCTTTTAGCCAAAATACTTAAAGAACAGAAGCAGGAGG
Organism: Armadillidium nasatum; assembly: GCA_009176605.1. Lineage (NCBI taxonomy): Eukaryota > Metazoa > Arthropoda > Malacostraca > Isopoda > Armadillidiidae > Armadillidium > Armadillidium nasatum. The sequence continues at coordinate 16,254 of SEYY01006703.1, read as the reverse complement.
AAAATATATATATATATATATATATATATATATATATATATATATATATATATATTATATATATATATATATATATATATATATATATATATATATATATATATATATATATATATAGAGAGAGAGAGAGAGAGAGAGAGAGAGAACTCCATACAAGGGCGAATAAGACCCTTATATAACTGGGGTAACTGTTCAGAAATCTCGCCCTAAATAGAATAGTATTCATAGCTTCTTAGAGGTCACTTTAACAATCATTGTGATATGTGGCTTCCATGACAGTTTATGTTTAGACCAGGAGTATTTATGTTATTTACCGGTGAGATGGGAGAACCTTTGAAAGACATAGGAAATTTAGGTATTTTTGAGAGGAAAATGTGAAGCTGAGTTTTTATAAAGCTGAATTTCACAAGGTTGCTGTGGCACAACCGGGAAATCTCATCCAGATAGGCAAGAATAGAGTAGGAATGCTGAAGACGAGAAGCAGCTCTAGAAGCGAAAGAGGCAGCAGATTTGAAATGAGAGTTGGGCGTATGAGTGAACAGAGTTAAAAGTGCTGTTAAAAAGATCATTCTTGAAAAGTAGAAATAAAGTTGGGAAATGGAACAGAACTCTGAAGAATACCACAATTGACAGAAAATGAGGAAGAGGTCACTCCATCGACAAGTGCCGAAATGGAACGATCTGAGAGAAAACTAGATATAAGTAAGCAAAGAAAAAGAGGAAACCCAAAGTTAGCTAGTTTAGAAATCAGTGACGCTTGCCTTACCCAGTCAAAAGCCTTATATATGTTAAGTGCCACCACACAAAACCCCCTATAGTCCCTAAGGACGGAATACCATGAATTATTGAGATGGGAAAGTATTTCATCGATTGACCTAGAGCGCCAAAAGCCATTCTGATCTGAGTGACGTTGATGAGACTTTAAATGATCCAGGAAATGAGAGATGAAGAGAGTTTAAAACACAAAAACACAGAACACAGTTGAGAGCTATAAGACGATAGTTGGAAGGGTCAGAGCGGCTATCTTTCTTCGGAATCGACTGAACATATACACGTTTCCAGCACTGAAGAAAAGAATTAGTATTAAGGCGCAGAGAGTAGAGCTAAACGAGGACAGAAGCCTACTCAGAAGCACACTCCCTCAGAGCACTGGGAGGATTGGCATCCAAACCACAAGCCTTCCTGACGTTCATAGATTTCAAGATCACATGTACCCGATCATGAATCACAAGAGACATGGAACATCTGAGAAAA
>SEYY01006703.1:0-2500 GCA_009176605.1 Armadillidium nasatum | reverse complement strand
TAATCTTTATTCATTTCTTCAATTACAAATTTCAAGCAAGCAAATGTCGTATACTTTTTATGTATTGATACAAAACTGAAATGGGCTTCTGAAGGGACGAACTCATCCTTTGAACTCATTGAATTTATAAATAATATTCTACTAATACAATATTAATAATTTGTTTGCTGTACATTACTTTCAAAAGGGGCTGTAAAGGGGATACACATTGGTTTTCATTGAACCCCAAAGTTTAGTTAATAAATAATTCTTCAATATATTTTAATAACCCTTAAGATACAAATATGATGCATAAAATATAATGAGCAATAATAAGTATAGTAATGATAAGACAAAGTAGTAAAGATAGTAATAAAAATAAAGATTAGATCAAAGCTAATATTAACAAGAAATGTCAAGTCATGATAAGAAGTTTTAGAAATATTGGAAACCTTTGAGCTTTAACCCTTTTTCATTGCTCAGTAACAAAATTCAAATGAACAATTAATTGAATAATAGTAATAATAAAGATAATATGACGGAACCAGGATTTTAATATTTATTCAACAACTACTTTCAGTAATAGTAATATAATAGAATAAAAGGTAACGATAAACCAATAATAATAATAATAATAAAAGCTACCAATAATAATAATAATATAATAAATAATAATAATAATAGTAATAATTATAATAGTAACTAATAATGGTAACAATGAAATTAACGACAATAATAATAATAATAATAATAATAATAATAATAATATAATACCATCTCTAGGAGTAATACTTGAAAAATTGTACAACATTATTGTTATTGTATGATGTCGCTAGAATTATAGGATTATCTACTGCATATATAAAAATAATAATAGTAATAATAAAAATAATAAAAATAACAATAATAATAATAATAATAATAATAATAATAATAAAATAATAATAATAATAATAATAATAATAATAATTTCAAGTATGCGTTCTTTATTTCAAGGATAATAAATAGCTCAGTGTAGGAACCACAACGGTTGTTTTAAGGTTAATCTTTGTGGTTAGTCACTGAATGTGTGGGTACTGAGCCTTACTTTCTCAAGGTTAGTTTAAATTCGGTAGCAGATGTCGGAAAGGAAAAGTAAATAAATAAATAAAAAATAATAATTAACAATGGCAAAGAATAAGAGTTACAATGTGCGAAAAATATCAGTAAAAATAATAATACCAATTATAAAATAATGATGACAGTAATAATTAGTACAATCATTGTAATTAGTCTGCTGCAACTTCTTCCAATATTAACAATGAAAACAGAATAATAATAATAATAATAATAATAATAATAATAATAATAAAATGATAATAATAAATAATAATAATAATAAAACGACAATAATAATAAAATTACAATATTTATAATCAAGTGAATCGTAAAAATACTAAAAATAAAAAAAATACTATTAATAATAATAATAATAATAATAATAATAATAATAATAATAATAATAATAATAATAATAATAATAATAATAAATAATAATAATAATAATAATAATAATAATAATAATAATAATAATAATAATAATTATAATAATAATAATGAAAATAAAAAGTACTTCTAATATTACTTGCTCTTTTAAATTTAATAAAAAGAGCTATTAAGTTACTTTTAATATAGTGTAAAGAAACCGACGAAGAATTAAGGAAGGAAATTCTCTTCGAAAAATAAAAAAAAGAAGAAGAAGAACACTGAAGTGAAGCTCAATTTCTCGAAAGTGACAAATGTCTTCCCCCAAAGATCTGTTTTCCGTCACAGTCGATCTTTTAAGCTTCCCATGGGGGACTTTTTTCGCTTCACGGGACATGACTCATTAATTTTTCTTTGTCTTCGGCAAACAGAATTACATTATTTCTGAATTAACCTCAGGTACGCCATTCTGTAAGATGACAGCTAAATTGCTAAGTATGCAAGAGAAGAACAGCGAATTCTTACTTGAGTGCGCTTACACACATACATACACACACTATATATATATATATAATATATATATATATATATATATATATATATATATATATATATATATATATATATATATATATAATATATATATATATATATATATATATATATATATATATATATATATATATAATTGATTAGGAAGACATCGGGATAAGAATTGTTTATAATATACAATATGAAAGAGGGTAATTATATTAGTGTAACAGAGAAGAAAAATTAATACAGAGAAAATACAAACAAATGCTGTTAAGGAATCTGAATTTAAGAAAGACGAGATAGAGAGTAAGCAAAAACTGATCAATTTCCAAATATTAAAAAGACTGCGTCTCTATGCGATAGAAGAGTAAGGCCTTAAGGAAGTAAAAGAAATAAAAAAAATTTAAAAAAAATAAAAAAATAAAAAAATTCACGTACAAGTGAAATGTATTTCAAAACAAAAACAAAAATTCAAATTATATTCACATTAAAATATCCGTTAAAACAGAAAGGTTAAACGAGA
>SEYY01006702.1:5000-12500 GCA_009176605.1 Armadillidium nasatum | reverse complement strand
TATATATATATATATATATATATATATATTTCTGAGCTGCTGGTTAGTGGCACGGGAAAATCCGTAATGCTCAAATAATTATTATCTTCCGAACAGTTTAATTAATTGAATCTAGGTTGCTAAGTACTTGCAACCCATAAAGAACTTACAGTATAATATTTTTCTACAAATGATCCTATCCTGCTTTATTTTATTACTTTCATTCACCATATTAATGTCCTTTCCTATTAATATATTTTCCAAATAATATTTCATCAAATGGTCTAAAAAACGTGACTGAAAACTAAATTTATATATAAGTGAGAACTACACCAATTATAAAATTTTATAAAATTTATAAAATTTATATAATTTTCAAACACCAATTAAAAAAAAAAAAAATTCCAAATTTTCAAGCAACATTTTAGAACAAAATTTAGACAAGAAATTTAAAGCAATTTATAAACCCGGAAATATTTGATGATTGTCCTTTCCTTTAGTGGTTATCTCTTTGGATATTAAAACTTTCCTAGCTAGTCTTTCGTTAATCCTTTTAAGCACCTTCTCATTCAATCTTATTCTCATTTATTTGTTCTTTCCACCAAACATTTTTGACAGCATATACCTCTTATTTTTGCATTTCTAATCGAATCCTTTCATTTTACTTAATGTCTCATAGTCGTTTCACTTCCAAAACTTCAAACACTTTTTTTTTTATCAAAAATCTTCTGTCAATGTTTCATATCCATACAGAACAGTTGGATATAATAAACGCTTAATTGATTTCATTTTTACCTTTCTAGATAAATTTCCCTTTTTCCATATTTATCTAGGACTACTAACACTATTCATCCTTTTCAACTTTAATGACATATAAAAAATCTCTTTTTTTCATCTCCACGAAAGCCTCAATATTCATCTCTAAATACCTAAATGCTGTACTATTTGCTAGACTTTCCCAATTCATCTTTATTTTATTGACTTTAGTCTTCGTCTCCTTTTAGCTTTGCCCTAATTTTTATAACTCCTTATTTTCTGATAATTTGGTCCTACCTATTCACTACACCTTTCAACCTTTTATTCGCCTTCCTCTATATGGTTTTTACTCTCCTTTTAACTTAAATTTTTTCCACCGTTTTGAATTTTTCCTGGAAATTTGTGACCAAATATCTTCTATTGTTCACTCTACCTTTCGAGACTTTTTTTTTATATTGCTTCTTTCATCAATCTCCTTCAATCCACAAACTTCTCTTCTACTTTTTAGTATAGTTCCCTTAAAATATTTCCACTTCTCTCCTACTCCTCATACCTCTCTTTTACTATTCATTATCTTCCCACTAATAACTTTTATAATGCTGTTGAATATTCTTCCTTTAACATTTTCTCTACGTCACTATCAAGCTGGAATCTTCTCTTCCATCATTCTTTCACCTTTAATTTTAACTGAACTCTTCTCAAGACCTTCACAAACAACAACCAATCTTTCCTCATATGAAATACTAATTAATTTATAAATTCTTGAAGGAAAGAATATTATAATTAAAATAAAAACAACAACACTTTAAATGAAATGAAAGGCTTCTTTGAAAAGTTGGTTGATTAATTTTTAAAGAAATGAAAAGTGTTTTTTAATTTAAAATCACGTTCTCTTGTTATATTTATACTTATTAGTTAATAAAAATTTAGTAATTAGTAATTTATATAAAATTAACCTGTATTAGTTAAATACAATATTTTGAACAGTATTCTTTTGAAAATTGTTTTGAAGCTATATCAACTTAAAAAAAAAAAAGTTGATTGTAAAGAACGTGAGGGTGAAAGCCATTGATCAAGTTCCCACACTGCAAAAATTGTCCTAACGAATCGTTGGGACAGCATATTTTGTCACCAAATTTTTTCATTTATTTTCTTATTAGAAAATAAATCGGTGAAGCGATTCTCTTATGCTTAGCATGCATTTTCACTATTGAAAATTTTACTGAGACATTTTTTACTGGGCCGAGCAGCGCACTAGTAAATTCATCATCCTTTTTAATGAAGGCACGTAATGAATATATGAATGTATTCTTTCAAAGAATAAAAAATATCTTGCTTCACATGACGGTCCCATGGACGGACAAAGGAGAGGGTTTAAACGATATAGGTCTAGAATACTGATGAAATAAGAGATCTTCCTCTCTATGACAAGAAATAATATCAGGTGCGAGGTGATGATGAAAAATGATAGATATATATATATATATTATATATATATATATATATATATATATATATATATATATATATATATATATATATATATATATATATATTTATATATATATATATATATATATATATATATATATATATATATATATATATATATATATATATATATATATATATATATATATATATATATATATATATATATATATATATATATATATATATATATATATATATATATATATATATATATATATATATATATATATAGATAATATATATATATATATATATATATATATATATATATATATATATATATATATATTATATATAGTATATATATAATATATATATGTGCAGAGTGCGTGCTTTAATTAAATACTCTCAGATTCCATATACAGTTTATTCAGTTTCCTTTTCATTCAAAAAATCTAATTTAATCGTTATTCTTAATAACTGAAAAGAACAATAACAAAATGCATAGCTATTATTCCTCCACTTAATAAATAAATGGAGTTTTCATCACTTGTCGTTAGTATAGTCTTCGTCCTTTAACTTGCAAATAGACTGAGGGAAACATTAAAACTTTATTGCTAACAACCATTCATTTCAAAATTAAAAAACGAACAAATAACTCTCGAGAGAGAGAAGTATGAGATTGAGATGAGATGTTATAGACGTTGTGAGAGAAGAGTATGCTACCTGATGAGACTGACGATGACTCGTCAGCATCTTACTCTCGTACTCTGAGACTCTCGTCGAGATGACTCGAGAGATTGACTAGACGTACGAGATACGTAGATACGTACTGCTCGCATGCGATCGTCACTCGATAGCAGATCTCGTGCGAGGAGGATCGCTACGTCATTCTGACTCGATCGATCTCTGACTACTCGCAGACTGCACGAGAGAGCACGCGCGTGATAGAACCAGTGGCGTATCCTCACTCAAGCGGTGAATGACACTGAGAACTCCGTCGACTGCTGGGAGACTGAAGCGCAAGTGAGTTGAGTGTAGTACGAATAATAGAAGTGAGTGAGTGTTGCATGTGTAGATGGGATAATAATGCATGGGAGACCAGATGACGCAGATGTATGCGCAGTGGTTAAATGTGAGAGCTGGTACTAATATTGGAGAGAAGAGGAGTGGCCAGTGACTTAGAGATAGCTTGAGATTGGTTTAAGGTCGTTTTAAGGAAGTGATTGTGTGTATAACGCATAGATATATATCTCCAATCGAAAATAGAAGATGTGAGTAGTGAGTCTATTTGTGAAGCTAGCGGCGATTAAGAGGTTGATTAAAGGAAGCGTTTCTCTAGTAAACTTGAAAGTATAATAATGTCATCCTCGCTTTCGAGAAAGGAATATTTATTAAATATAACAATACATTTCAAGAGTCGCAAAGAGTGTGAAGATATCGATTAGGATTGAATAAAGAGAATATAAAGACAAGGTTGTTCTCATTGCACTCTGTAAGTTATATGACATTTCAGTCCTCTTCTAATGAGAACGTGTTATCATATGTTTGTACTTTCCCATTATATTTCTCTCTATAATTAAAATATTATTATATTATAAAGAAAATAAATTTAAAAAAAAAAAAAAAATATTAATATTAATATAATATAAAATATATATATATATAAATTATATAATATTAAATATATATATTAATTTATATTATATATATATTATATAAATATAATTAATATATGTAATATATTATATTATATACTAACTAGTGAGTAATGATAATATAGATCATATGGTATATTAGTAGTTACTATATATTATATACGGAGGTATACGGTTATCAGGATAAGCCACAAAGTATACAAGAAAAAACTCACACTCATAATACAGTCAGAAGAACAGCATTTACACTTGGATTATAAGGTCAGCCATTATTGTTCAAGAGAATCGATATACAACGTGGTTGTATAAAAGGCAACCTCCTATATTTTTTAGTATTCAATCTTGAAGACTACGGAATCTCTTGCAGTAATCATATCTGTATTAGTAGGAATAAGAATAAAAAAAATATCATGTATATTAATCAATATAATATAGTATGTTAAATGTAAAGTTGATAATCTTAATACTCGTAAGCCTTTCTTCTCTCTTCAAACAAGAAACCTCGTACGAGCTGTCAAGTTCTTTATGGTTGCATATGTACATATTTATTGCTAGAGATGAGTAAGAGAATATTCAGAGTGAATGAGTAGAGATAGAAAAACTATGTGGTAATAGTACGAATGGCAGATCTAGCGAGTATACTAAATAGTAGTACTACTCATATATAAGACAATATTGGGAGATTCGTGGAATCAGATTGAGTGTATAACTACATGGCAGGATAAGAAGCCGTGCGCCTCTCAATATGCTCTAAGAGGGATAATAAACCAATCACTGTGACGATTTATTAGTGCTGCTCGAGTGAACAACGGCTTTGTCATTACTGAATAAACAGTGTAATGCACAGAATTACAAGGTGATAACTTGCCACAATATATGAATAGATAAATGGTAACTACATTAAAGTCACCACTCAAAAATATCTGATTCAACGCTAGTGAGTTTCGTTGGATATAAGATATATATATATAAAAGTAATATATATATATATAAAAGTTTTTTTTTTTTTTTTTTTTTCTCAATGTGCAATATATTCCTAGTTTATATTATTATAACTACTAAATACCAGGTAAGGGACATACCCTGTATATATATATATATTATTCTTCGTGATGTTGCAAAAGCAGTGTGGCATTGTTATAGTATAAGCGTTGGAGCTATAGGGGAGAGAACATAGTAATATTATATATATAACAAAACTGTTAACTCAAACTATGTTACCGAAGCTCAAATCATGGCAGAGGCGAGCCTAGAGGCTCCAAAAAGGTGCAGTATATATCTTTAAAAGTAAGTAATAATATTATAAATGATCCATTACTCATATGCGTTATTTGCAGAGTTGCATCTTGTATGATCAATCTATGAGTAATAATTGAGAAGAAATAATGTATCCACGAATTCTTTGCGAAGTCTTTCGATTAAGGTTCGGGATGTCTTTGCTCGCCGAGAGTTCTTGAAGGTCTTATTGGTCATAGTGATCCTTCTCAGTGCAACGATACAGTGATTTGTCTGTGTATATTCCAGTAAGAACCTCGTATATATAGTCATAATAGACAAATACAGATATAAGAAATCATGTGCAATTTCTTCTTTCAGTATGCTGATCAAACTGTCTATTAATGGCATATATCTGTTTAAGTATGGTTTGATGAGTCTAACCTCTAGCTGTTATTCTCTCTCTCAGTCCTCTAGCAACAGACTCTTCTGAGATACGGTGCTAGATAAGATACTAGATCATGATAAATAGTAATAATATGGATTCAACCTGATTACAATTCCCAACGCTTTCATGTGCTCGTGCTAATAGTCACTCTGTAATAGCATAATATCTTTCAACTTCCATTACTATAAATTCTACTCGACCCAATCATTATGTATATATAAGATCCGTGCGTGGCTGTTTAGAGTCGCAGAGGTGATGTGCGTATCTGTCTATATTGTGCTAAAAACTGTCCTATGTACTCGGTATATTAGCATATGATCTACCATCAGTGATATCTTCTAATGGGATTCGCTCTAGCGGCTCTCCCGTGAGCCGGCATAACCCACAAAACACTCTTCCGGCGTCTTCGTTACAAGGTAAGTGCGAGTGTCAAACAAACAAAATACGATAGAGAGAAATAGCGATAATAGAAATATAATGATACAAAACCAATAAACAATACAATGGATAATCAAAAAAAAAAATTACATCAGGTATATTAACATTTTACCTGCTCACTTCTTTTTGTACCGACAGAAAATGTATCTTATACTTGTTATTAACCGTTGAAGGTGAGTTTTACTGATTTATTTGGTGTTCTGCATAGTGTATATATGTGTTCAATTGTGTTTGCTGTTTCTGTCCACATGTACCATTAAACTTAAATATCACTCGTTTATCCATATCCATAATAGCAAATAGGTGCGTTCCATTGATATTCTCATGATCAAATAACTGAAGTTCTGCCAGCATATTATAGTATTATTTAACCTTGATTCTTATATGGGTGATAATATCTCACTCTCTTAATGCGTGATTTCTCTCTTTCTATTATACATGCACACATACACATTGTATGTGCGACACCTTTATAACATCGCTACACATCAGCGTTTCTCAATAGAGAATATTTAGAATAAGTAGGAAACTAGGATATAATGAGCTGGAATCTATGGATAATCGGATATCGTAATTATTTATCATGATTTACGTGGAGATTATCTCAGTGTAGAGAATAATTGCAGAAGATTATATAATGGTGAGTATTCGTAGAGATAATATGCGCTTAGTGAGATATAAGAATTCGCTCAGATAAATATACCTACTGGAGATATTTATGATGAGATTCCGGCGCAGAAATTCGAGATTCTTTTACGAATTTATACTAGTTACTAGTGCTGATTTATAGAGTGAATATATTTATATATAACTCAAGAGTTTCTTCACGAAATATCATGGATTAAGATTTTTTCTAGAAGTGATAGAGTGTCAGAAAATAATCGAAACATCTGCTGATATTTTAGTAGATAATAAATAGTAATTATATGTCAGCACTCTCATTGAGTTGAAAGGTCATTATAATATACTCGAAGTGTCGTAATATATATATAGGTGATTGAGTACTAATCCTCTGAGATTAATTATTACTTAGATGATATTTAAAACAGGGAAGGTAAATATAGCGCCTGGTACATAATTGCGCGCGCGAGGCGAAGAGTATTTTATCTATTCGAGAGTCTTTCTATTACTAGATAATCCAATTTCCAACACTAACTATAATAATAATATATTCCATAAATAAACATCAAACTTCAATACATTCCACATACCATATAATCTATCATTTAATATAATAATTCTATAGAGTTACTAATTCTATCTTTTCTTATATTTATATCTATTCTTATTTTATGCATTATAGGAATTGAGTGACATGATCTCTCATCTTTCTAAAGAAGTGGCAAGCAGTTAGACACAATAAAGGAGATGGTGTAGAGGATAGAGTGTAGGGTGCAATATAAGTATACCTTATTGAAGAACAGATTCTCTTTAGATATATATACCTATTATGTCTAATTTAGATAATCTTATATCTAGTTATATATTAATACTTATCACTTTTAGCTCTATGGTGTATAGAAAGAAATAAGATATTAGTCCAATAGTAGAGGATCACTCGTGTGTATTATT
>SEYY01006701.1:60000-69731 GCA_009176605.1 Armadillidium nasatum | reverse complement strand
TTTGGTTTGCAAAACACTACAATGTTGTAAGTAATTACATTGTTTGGAGGAGAATTTGTTAAACTCTCACAACGAACCATTCTTTCAAAATCATATAATTTTGAGAATGAACCAAATCAAATTTCAAACCCAAAATGCTATTAACATTTGTTATGGAGCATGATTAAATATTTTTATTTTTTTGTACATATTATATTCTAATACATCCAGTTAATAAATTTTCTTCTGAATACTTACTTAAATATTTTGATGTAAGGTCATCTTCCATGAAAATCTGGATTGATATCCTTCTACAGCAAGATTTTCAAGAACTGCTGCAAAAATCTTAAAGAACTTGATTTTTGTGAAACACTTCATTGTAAGCAAAGAGCAGGCCAATATAAACAAACTTAAATATATATTGAAATCTAATATTCAGTCAGTTAATTAATTTATGCAATATAAATCAAAAAGGCCATGGTTGCAAAAATAAGATATATCTGTAAATAAAATTCTTAGAAGGATTTTGCATTGAACATGAAATTCCAATAACTGATGATTATTTGCTTCATTTAAAGCAAATTAATGATCAGAAAATTACTGTACTACTTTCTAAACAAATCTATTTGAATAAGTATGTTTTTAAAAAAGTATTTATTTTAAAAAAATGCCTTGACCTAACTCCTCATTGTTTGTTTACCTCACATAACCATTCAAGATTGCTGCAGTTCAAATTAAAGAGAAATTTCTATTTTCAATATTTGCTGCAGTGTGTAATGTATTGTATCAGGATTTAAAGATCTTGATTTTTGAAACTCCTTTAAGAATTTTGAAAAGATTGTAATGAATCTTGACTGAAAATACTTTAAAATATTTTTATTTCATTTTATATTTTTTTATCTTTCCTTTGAATTTGAAACATCTTTTATGTAAGTTGCAATTTAAATCAGATTAATTAAAAAAAAAAAGAAAATTAGATTCTTTTCCGAAGTTCAACAAAAATATATAAAAATCAACTTATAACATTAGTGTTATTGTCAGTCAAAATTGATTTCTATATTTTTTAAACCATAAAAATTATCCTTCACCTTAAATTATCCAAAATTGATAAAATCTTATCTGTGAAAGCTATGTCAGCAAGTGTTTAATGAACTTTTGTATCATAAGAGTTTAGAAGAGAATAAGTTCAACTATAATAACTAATTATTAACAACTTAGAATTAACTGACCTTTTTTGAAACCTAAAATAATAATAAAATTTGTTATAAAGGTTGATTTTATATAGGTATCGTTAATTTTTGACTGTGTAGAGTGGTATTACTAACTAATAATCTCAATCAATAAAAGTCTCTTCTCAATTCTTACTCTTAACATTTTGATTTAATAAAAATTTATTATTGTTTTCTACTTATCATTTTTTAGTCTAGTTATTTCTTCATGAGTAACTTAATCAATTTTTCTTTAAACTGTCATTTTTATTCAATAGTTTTTTTGTTTTTTTGTATGTGTGTGTGTGATGTTCAGGAAAGAGCGAAAGACTTAAAAAAGTCTGTTGTGTCAGTAGCCTAAAATCAGTATTTACATTCAATAATTGCTTTTCTACATTTGTCTCACCCAGAAGTTAGACACACAACCTTGAATTATGAGTAACGTAACAAAAGAGTTGTGAAAACATTGTTAGCTTTGAGATTATCAAACTTTTACCAGTTATAGCATTTTGGATCGTAATGTATAATTTTTAATAAAAGAATAACCTGAGATGAAGTGATAAGGATTTACTTCTCACTAAAATTGTAGGATAAAAAAAAACTGAAAATGAAATACATCTGAGTAATTAATTATTTACAATGTGCCAAAGTAATGTAAAATCATTTAATAACTGATTTAGGTTTTTCATGTCTTCCACAATGTGTTTTAACTACTTTGACATGTCAGTCATGATTATGGACTGACTTGGGCCCTAGTCCCGGCTAATAATCAGAAAAAAACAGGATTTACCTGCCGGGGTTAAAATTCCAAATTATACTTTTTAATGGTGGATTAAATCAAACAAATATAAGAAAATTAAGATTTTTCTTTTTGTTTTTTCAATATTTTCTTCTTCTGCTAGGGAATGTTCATATCTGTGTTTTGATTTTTTTAGATTGGGGCACCAGGAGGTCCTCCTCTAATTTCTTGACTGCAGATGTTGCATTTAGCTATTTTGAGCCTGTCCTGAAACATTGTAAAGTACACTCATATTGCTGAAACTGATCTTTTAGCCATAGTGAGTGAAAGTATAAAATAAATTTGAAATAATGTAGCCAAATGATATAAATTTGATACACAGCAATAAAATAACAATGATATGTATAAATACAGGTTATAATGATAATTTTATATCTTACATTTTTTCAAACTTTAATTTAGGGTCTTACCTAAGTAAACCTGTTGAATAGCTATTGTGAATCAGAAAAAAAAAATTTCAAAATTTTTTTTTTTTTTTTTTTTTTTTTTTTTTTCTAATTTTCTGAATTTTTTTCCTGAAAAATGCATATAATCATTAATTTAAGTGAATGTTGACTATTCTACTCCTTCCTTATAATTAAATCTAATTCTAATAACCTAAAATTTCATTGCTTTTGACCTCTTTACAAATTTTAAGCAACCCTGGCCAGAACCCTGGCCCCAGCAAAATTCCAGTCCTGGTCGGTCCCTAGTCATGTTAGTTGTCAGATTTTTTACCCGCTACTTGCAACATTCTCATAAAATTTTTATTTGCAAGGTACTTGATATCTCTCACACCGTTTATTGTGGAAATTGTAAGAAACCAACTAAGCATTTTTTTTTGTTATTACTGTAGTAATGATATTATTATTTATTATCTAGGTATATTGTTTGGATTGATGATTTTTTGTGATTTCAAGGCTGTAATAGTTGCCCAATAAATTAATGATAACATGTTTGTTATGAACTGATTGATATTTAAGAATATATTTTGTGGATCTATAAGAATTGATAATTTTGTTTGCTCTTCCTAAAGATAATTTTTAAACCTTTCATTTGTTTAACTGCTTCTAATAATTGCAGCAATTATACTTTAAAATAATAATAGAAAAAACGAAGACAATGTATTTCTGTTAATGTCTGATAAGTCAAAAATTATGCAGAATATAAAGTATGGCACACTAAATAGAAAAGTACACTGTAGTTATTGTAAAACTGTGATCTTCATTGAGAATGATAAAAGGCTTCAGTATACTGAAATAACTTTGAAGTCATGGTATTACAATTTAATTTTTTAAATTGTTGATTATCAGTGGTTTCAAAGCTGTAACACTTTTACCCACTAAACTGGTTATAATTTGTTTATATTAAAGACTGATGGACTATTTAAGACCATATGCTTTGGATTCATAAAGAGTTGAAAAATTTGTTTGTTTTTCTCAGAAATAATTTTCAAGCCTTTCATTTTCATTTTTAAAATTATTATAATAGAAAAATTAATGACATATCCTATATTTAATTCCTAATCATGGCAAATCCTTCAACATGAAAAACCTTGTTCAATACACTAATGATGAAATGAAGGATTGCAGAGCTGATAATGTTTTTTGCCATCTCCATCATTTTAAAATTGCCCAGCTTCCCTTCAGCTGTAGCACTTGATCTCATTTATATTTGAGAGGTCATTAATTGCAGATTATGAAATTTAAGAAGTAGGCTATAATGAAAAGAATGTTTGAACTCATTTATTTATTTATTTATTTATTTATTTATTTTATTTTATTTGCTCAGGCTATTGCTCCAGGTCAAAATCTAAAAATTAATTTATTTGCTCCAACTCCGGCTCCAGGTCTAATCAAATATTAAGCAGTGTTCTAAGCTCAAGCTCCACTCATAACCTTGCTACTCCATGACTCCTGTCCCATAGCTCTAGAAGAAAAGTAATATTTTTTTCAGTTTATACACCCACAAGATTCTCACTGAAAATAATTGCTGATCATTTATTTTTCAGTTATGTGTTACAGGTGACATTTAAAGTAGGTAGAAAATAATATTTTCAATTTTCTAATGATTGCAACAAAATACAGTATGAAAAGCAATCGCAAAAATTTTTTTTATTACTAATTAACTAGGCAGCATTATTTTTCTTTATAAAGTGTATGCCATTCAAATACATTCAAATTCACATCTGTACAAAATATCACAAAATAGATCTGAAACTTGAAAACTGTCTATTGCATTGGGGTTGTATATATTTCAGTCACTCTGTTTATAATATATATATTTTATTAATTGAAATCTTTTAAATATTTTAAAACAGACACAGGTTAAAGTTAATTTACAGTCAACTTATAAATACTGTAATTTTCCTGGCAATACGATATTTAAAGCATCACTTACGTAGTTCATGATAGCTCAATGAGTTAAGTTAGTTTTCTCCAGCATAAAGATAGATTTGCCCCTCTCTCTTGCGTGTGTACCCAAAGTATTTAAATTGAAGTTGGAACCTCAGATCTGCTTACCTGAAAGGATGTAAAAAAAATTGTTGTTTATTAGAGATTTTCTGTAATTCATTAATTACAGTAACATTTCTGTAGTACAAGTCTGCCAATTATGATTTGAAACCATACCCACTGGAGGTCAAAAATATACTTGACTTTGTTGAACCAGAGCATGGTTTCCCTATCATAGCCCCATATAATGTGTAACTTATCCTCTTGGTCAGTAATAACATTTAGTTCAATTTCACCAGGCCAAAACAAAATGTTATTTATAATAATTTCCCCCACTCTATAAAATTTACCAACCCTTATTTTTTTTTTTTACGATGAAATTGCCTATGTTTTTCATCAAGTTTTGTCACTTGGTTACACATACCATTTTATCAAAAACCAAATAATTTAATTTTACATCAATTAAAAACCATTGCTAAATACTCAATCAAATTCCTTATCGTTGTTCCATTTAACGAACTCAATTTTGAAATTACTGTTCATTTTATCAAAAATATGCAATATTAATATCAATTTTACTTTTCCTTATACAATCATAAAACATCTAATAAATATATTAACCGAAAGATCGAGAGTGTAAACAAAGTTCCCTGTGACAGATTCAATGATGTACATTTCAGTGAAACCCGTAAAGCATTGCATATTCAGTTGAACAGCATAAATTAGATGTCCAAAGATGCAATCTTAGCAACAAAATATTCAGACACATAACTAACCAACATACATTTAATTGGAAAAATTATTCCTATTCAATTCGAGATAAAAAAATCTCAGTTGCCTTATTGAATCCTATTTTATAAAAAATTTGGGTAAATCAACGTTTCGTCTGACTTTTGTGAAATTGCTGTCGCAAATGAATTCCTTAAGTATGCCAAATGTGACAGCAAGATACTTTCATGTCTGGTTGTATTTTTTTTTATCTTCTTCTTTTTGTGCTTACTGTACTGCTTCAGTAGCTCATATCATATTTTCTCTCACTTTTGCCTTGACAAGGAATCAAGAAGTGGTTAGGAAATTTACATTAGCTTTTAATCTTATTTGTTAGAACTTTTCTTTTTTAATTGTTCCGTTTATAATTTTTTTTTTTTTTAGTGATTTAATGTGAATGGTTTAAAAATGTTCTTATATACTTTATCCAATAAAGTTTTTTGAATTTATATTTATTTTCCCTACAAAGATTATGGATCAATTACAATTTTTATCATTGCTTATTATCTTTGACGAAGGCTGTTTTGATATATGCAATAACATTCTGGGATTTATTATATTATATATATATATATATATATATATATATATATATATATATATATATATATATATATATATATATATATATATATATATATATATATATATATATATATATATATATATATATATATATATATATATATGCAAAGAGTATGTAAAGTGTAAAAACATAGATTGCTAGATATTGGAACTCTATATCAGGCTAGAGAATTAAAAATTATGCTAAAAGAGATACAGGTATGTGGATAAGCTAGTTAACCTGGAGTGAAAGGCAATGAAATGTTGAGTATAGGAATCTTTGTATATGTTGGAGAGTAACTTGCAAAATAGGATGTGTGTGGTTGTGCTAACAGAACTCGTGACAGAGTGAATAATGGGATACTAATTTTCTTTTGGACAGTATAATAAATGTGAATAAATGGAAATATTTTTATAATTTAAATCTACTTACAATTTAGCATGAAAAACAAAGTGATTCTCTACAGAAGTAAACAGAGCTAAGCCCATATTCAAAAATCATGAAAGTTTTTGTTATATTTTTTTTTTTGTTTTTCATGTAACAGTCGAAATCCTCCTCTTATAAGAACAAATTAAGGGAGATTGAAGAAGCTACAATTACAATTAGGTTATTCAGACTGTCTCAGCCAAAGAGAAAAGTATTAAGTAGTTATAATTATATAATAGTCAACTAAAATGAGGATGGAGAGACAAATTATATAAGAAATGAGATTGTGAAAGTTGAAAAGAAGAGTACTTGGGCTTGTGTATTGTAATAATGAGAGTATAAGTATTAAAAAAATAAAAAATTGTCAGTCAGAAAGAGATTGCAGAGAGTTGAATAGAGTGGGAAAGTTGATAAAAAGAAAACACTCTAAAACCCACCTTTTTAAGAAGAGCTGTATGTGTATACTTTTCCATTCATATGCCTGATGATTGCTTATTAAAATAACATCCATAAAATGTCCATAAAACAAATGTTTTATACTAAGAACACCCAGCCTCTTAGAAATTTGTTTGGTGAGAGAAACAGTATGATCCTTCCTAGAAAGAATAAAGGAAAGTAGCAAAAAAATATTAATTAAGGACACAAAAAATTGAGTTATTATATGTTTTCAACGATTTTGATGTAGTTATGTGGAAGATTATAAAGTAAAAGTTTTTGGAGCATTAAAAAAAAACTTTTATTTTTCTGCCTTAATTGGAAATAAAGGTAGGTCTGAGGTATGATGCTACAAGACCCTCTAAGCGTTATATATTTGCTTTTGGGTTGGACACATCTTTTAATGAAAGCAGTAATGACTGTTCAAGATATTGACATAAGAATAAATAGATGATAAATGACAAAGATATCATTGATGAAAAGTAGAAAAAGAGCTGGAATTGGACAACCCTAGGGAACACCTTTATTGATACATTAAAAGAATGAACAATGTCTACAACTACTACTATAAAATGACTTTAAAGGAAATCAGAAACATTATGGAGAGGTTAAATTCTAGAAAGAGAATGTTTAGAAAACAAAATTAAATTCTGGAAGGGGGAAGTTAGAAAACAAAGCTTTGTTAAGACCAGTTAAAAAGCTTCCAATATGTTTAATACCATACCAGAATTTTCAATGATATATTGAAGAAAAGATTCAAGAGTCAAAGAGATGGGGGAAGATTTCCAATCATGCTCTACTCATAATCTGAGTTAAAATTAAAAGATTCAATATGTTTCCATATCATTGTTAATTAAGCATAGATTTGAAAGCTTGAGAAAAAATGGAATTCAAACAATAGGATGATAGTTAAAGGGTTGAAAGACCCTTCTTGGTAAATGCTAACTGATTGCTGCCTTTTTCATTAACAAAGGTTGATGTTGATAGGCAGAAATAAATTAGTTTACCAAGGCAAACTGCAAACTTAGAAATGCAAGTTTTGAGAACTGCTTAATTAAAACTATCATACCAAATGCCTTCTTTCAATTAAGGCCAGAGAATGCAGATATCGCATCCTTAAAACAAAATAAAATAATCGCATTCCTATGGACACAATAGGACTTCTCCAATAACAAATTGTTACCCCATTTTTGGATCTCTTTATGAAAATTAGTGATGTGAAGATCTTTTTCAGCAATTACATTACATCAGGTTGAACTGCTCATCCTCTGCACCCGACTGTAAATTTCTAAGCCTCCCAAGAGTAGGCTAGCCTCCCCATTGTTTACAAATGTGAATGTTAACTCCATTAGCGCTTTTGTAATCCATAATTTATTCATATTCATATGATGGAGTTTCATTAAATGCATTATGATTGGCTAAGTGCTACAACAATCATTGAAGCCACCATTAATTGTGCATATTAAATTATTAATACATAATAATCCTTGAAAATTCAATCATTGTACTGGAATACAACTAAAGTTATGTGTGGAGAGCATCACGAGCTCTTATAGCATGTAGACGCTCTGAACTCGTGATGGCCTGAAGGGCAGTATTTTGTCTGCCTGGAAGGACGGCATATGCCCTCGTAGGTGAGGTCCGCTCTCAAATTTATATATAAAAAAAAAAAAATAAATAAAAAAAATTTATGCATAAACGAATTGTAGGAAGGTGGAGGATGAATAGGTCCTCCAGAATTATTTAAAGTAGAGCTAGAGGCAAAGTTCAGCTTTAGTAGAAGATAAAACAACAGTAGTGAGTATGGAAAAAGTAAGAAGCAAAGTTAGAGGAAACATTTTTATTCAAAGCGCCAGAAAGAGATTGGAGAGGAGAAGCTAAAGATTAAATATTGTATTTTCTATGGAGAAGAGAGCTTTGAATGACATACTATATTCTGGGATGAAATATAAATGAGTTTCTGTAGTTTGAAGGTAGTGTCTTAGTGGGGGGGGGGGGAACCATGAAAAGAAGCAGAGTTTAACAGAAGTATGATTTTTTTTTTTTTTTTTTTTTTTTTTTTTTTTTTTTTTTTTTTTTTTTTTGGAGAGCGGACCCCATTAACGAAGGTCATATGCCCTCATTCCAGGCAAAATCTTTAGTGTATTTTGAATATATAAATTATTAAATGTTAAATATATTTTTTTCTTGGTTATTGTTCAAAAATAAAAAAAATAAAAACATATGCAATGTATACTTTAAATGCTTATGAACAAACGTATTATAACTAACAGCAGCAGAAAAAAATAAATAAATAAATAAAAATCTTTGATATTGAGATTTGCGAACACGTAAGTGCTCTTAACAGAGGCGAAGGCTATAGAATTGGTGTATGGCAGTTCAGTTAAGAAATTAAATGAATAAAATATTAATTAATGTATTATTGCTAGCGAATTGCCATGATAAGAAAAGAAAAAAACGTCAGAATTTGAGAAATATTAGATTAAAAATCGTTAGTTTTTTTTTTGATTGGGTCATTCTGGGCAACCATATTTAATTAATAAAGGTTACCCTCCTCATGATAAATTCTGGGATTTCCAGAAAGTTATGCTATATCAAAAGCGAAATTACAAACCCTATCATTATTACTTAGTAGATATAATAAAGGGATAAGAACTTTATACTATGTCTTTGGTAATAATAATAAAAAAAGGTTAATCTATCTTTTACAATATTTGTCTGAAAGGAGTCTACGTAGACCCATCTTACACTATATCTGAAAGCAGGTTGCATTTACCTTATGCTATATCCAAAAGCAGGCTGCTCCCACTTTATATCAAAAAATTCATGTTATACCATGTATGAAAGCAGGTTGCAGTTATCTTATGCTACGTTATCTCAGAAATAGGACAACAGTCATTTTATACTATGTTATCTATCAAAGTTAGAGATCATCAGGTGCTCTCATTGCAAGTGGTTCACTTGCTTTGAACTCGAGATGGCCTGAAGGAGAGTATCTTGCTTGCTTGGAAAAAAAAAATAAAATAAAAATAAATTATCCCTGAAAACGAACTATATTAGAAATAAGGCTATTCTCACATTATGCAATATGAAAGCATTTTATATCCACTTTATACTAT
>SEYY01006701.1:55000-57500 GCA_009176605.1 Armadillidium nasatum | reverse complement strand
AAAAGCATAGAGGTGTTTTTCTATAGAACTGAACTTCCTCTTTGCTCTTCTGAACACTCTGTCATAAGAGACCATGGAGATAACCACTCTTCTTTCTTCTTTTAATTTCTCTTTCCTTAAACATTCGTCTTCCCTTATTGATTGTAGGATATTGGAGTCTTTATATATAAAATTCATTGCCCATCCTTAAATGATCAAGCTTCTTCTATTGTTCTTTTCACTCAATGATGAAGCCCTCTTTTGCCCAAAATAGTACAGCCTTTTTTCTTTTTTTTCTATTGGTGTTGCTAAATTTCGATTTTATTTGTCTTTTTTTTTTTTTTAATATCAATATTATTACTATATTTTTATTATTTATTGTAATTATTTTTATTTTAAATATTTTATATATTTAGTTAAAGAATTTATATTTTGATTGTATTTTGAAATAAAATTTTAAAATTTTGTCTGTGCCGAAGTCTGGCCGAGATAAGGTTTGAAACGTTTACAGTGTATTAACAGAGTATGTAGAACCTCTTAGTATTGACTTTTAACCTTTCTAATTAGATTAAGGTTCACTAAGAATAAAGCTGTCTCATATATATATATATATATATATATATATATATATATATATATATATATATATATATATATATATATATATATATATATATATATAATATATATATATATATATATATATATATATATATATACTTCTTCCTCTTTCCCTCCTTTAGTATCTTCCGACGGCATAACTGCTGTTTTACTTTCTTCTAAAGCTGAACTTTTCGCTCAAACTTTTGTCTCTAATTCAACTTTAGACGTTTCCGGAGCTGTTCCTCCTTCTCCTCCTCCTCCTCCTCCAACCCCCTCCAACTCATTTATGTCTAAAATTATAATTTCTCGTAAAGACGTCATTTCTGCTCTCTCTGAGCTTAATACTAAGAAGACGTATGGTCCCGATGGTTTTCCTCAGGTGTTCTCAAAACTTGTGCTTCCGAGCTTGCACCCTCCCTTGGTAAACTATTTCGTTTTTGTCTCTCTACTTTCGGGTCTTTCTGTAGCAGATGTTGTTGTAGACGGCCACCGTTCTTCTTTTAAATATATAAATAGTGGTGTTTCTCAGGGATTGTCCTATTCTCAATTCTTTTTCTACTTTTCATAAAATGACCTTCTCTCTATTAAGTTATCACCTACCCACTCCTATGCCGATGAATTCACCCTTCATTACTCTTTTCACTTTGAAAAACGCCATTCTTAACAGCAGTTAATTGACGTAAGAAGGGTGGCCTTGGAGCAACTGACCTCTGATCTTTCTCTTATTTCGAAAGGAACAGAGAAAATAGGGTCGTCTTCAATGCCTCAAAAACCCAATTCCTCCATCTTTCTACTCGACAAAACCATCCACATAACTATAACATCATCTTCGAAAACACCCGACTCAAACCCTCATCTACCTTCAATATTCTCAGTGTTTCTTTTTCTCGTAATCTTGTTGGAAGGATCACATTACTTTCTCTTTCTAAACAAACTTCTAAGAGTTTGGGTGTTCTGAGGGCCCTTCGTGATTTTTACGTCACCCCAGTTGCCTGTTCTCTATATTGGTGTTTGAAATAAATTTTACAAAAATATGTCTGGTTGTATCACGAGAACACACACACACACACACACACACACACACACACACACACACACACACACACATATATATATATATATATATATATATATATATATATATATATATATATATATATATATATATATATATATATATATATATATATATATATATATATATATATATATATATATTTATTTTATTTTATTTTATTTATATATGGAGAAAACCGGGAATATTTAAATGGAGAAAACCGGGAAACCCCAATTGTGCCCACGTAGATAATATTAATGATAATAATTCCTTTTCTTATAAGTAATGGAAACCATTTTATTTATTTATTTTCTTTTTTAAATTTCCTCAATAAAGAAAATTTAAATCGGTAAAATATTAAAGTATCTTAGTAGAACCCTTAATCTTTTTCTATAAATTATAAATTTTGGAATATCATTTAGATGGTTGGGGTGCCCCTCCACCACCCCTCCCGATTGACGACTGAATTATGTTCCTTTAATGAAAATTTCAAGCCCTCCACCCCCTATACCCCCTAATTTTACCCTCCTTCGCGATTAAATTCGATTGTTAATTAAAATTTTTATTAACGGGAGGACCCAGCAAAGTGAACTTTAAAAGCACTCCAATAGACCGGACCCAATTTTGTTTATAAATATTCATTTATTAAATTATATCATTGCTTAGGTTTATTTTTTATTATATTTATTCCAAGGTTAGTTACTTGGAATATATATGTATATATATATATATATATATATATATATATATATATATATATATATATATATATATATATATATATATATATATATATATATATATATTATGCGTTGTAATATAAATATATTTAATAAAAAAAATTACCTGTAAAAAAAAAAA
>SEYY01006701.1:35000-40000 GCA_009176605.1 Armadillidium nasatum | reverse complement strand
TGTGTGTGTGTGTGTGTGTGTTGTCAAACAATTCATTTTAAAATAATGTTTTCTTAAAATTACCTTTTATAAAAGTCGAAATAATATGAAATTATTTCTACCTATTGAAACTGTTTAATGGTTAGGCCCGTAGCAACTGTGATATAATAATAATAATAATAATAATAATAATAATAATAATAATAAAAATAATAAAAATAAAAATAAATTAAAAGAATAAAAACGTTCATTCAGCTAAAAAGAAAAATAATGCAATAATGTCCAAATTATAAATATATATATATATATATATATATATATATATATATATATATATATATATATATATATATATATATATATATATATATATATATATATATATATATATATATATATATATATATATATATATATATTAATTGCGGAGTGCTGCTAGGGTGACGATTTTGTCTTTTGAGTTGATTTTTCGTTTCATGCGTTATGTTTTCACATAAAGTCAATGTACAGTATATATCCAGTACAAAAAAATGATGATAATAATAATAATAACAATGAAGATAATATCAAGGCATTGAAATAAACTAATAATATCATAATAATAATAATAATAATAATGATAATAATAATAATTAATAATAATAATTGTTATATACTGTAATTGTCACGTATATTCCTTTGTAAAGGCTTGTCAGCCAGAAATGCTTCCACGTTATATATATACATATATATATATATATATATATATATATATATATATATATATATATATATATATATATATATATATATATATATATATATATATATATATATATATATATATATATATATATATATATATATATATATATATATATATATATATATATATATATATATATATATATATATATATATATATTATCGTTATTATTATTTTATCTTAATTTTATGTAGTCGGATCATGGCTTTTCATCTATTATGGTCATCCACATCGAGTTTTTTTATAATTTTTACCTTTTTTTTTTTATTTGTTCCCCCCTCCTTTCTCAAGAACAATGGGGGTTGAGGAGTGTGGAGGGAAATTTGATTCTCCTACTCCCTCTTTTTTTTTTTTTTTTTTTTTTTTTTTTTTTTTTTTTTTTAAGTACGTCACTTATTTTCCGTTTCCCTTCACCTACCCCACGTGACCTAGTATAAGTTTTCCGTAGAGATACCCCCCCCCTTCAGGTCCTCCTCCACGTTACTCCTTCCACACTCCGGAACTGTAACGAATAGTTGACACAGTTTTAGGTATTGATTTAATAAAGTTCGCTGGCGTTGGCACTGTGGCCTAGAGGGAGTCGATGGTGGGCGGAGTTAAGTGAAATAACGTTGTGGGGGAGTGGGCGTGTCTTCGAGGGGAGTGAGAGTTAGCTGCGTTGTTATTTGAGGGGAAAGTAGGCGTGGTTAGTAAAACTTGGAGCACGCGACAGTAAGCATTTTCATTCTTTATGGTTTTTTTTTCATGTTAGGCACGGTATCTATTGCTTATTCCTCGGTTTTAACGGGTGGGGGTAAGTTAGTTGAAGCGCGGGGGTGAGAGATAATCCTTTTGTCACCCCCATATCTAGTTTAAAATTGCGTTACTCTCTTTTCCCCTCTACTCTTCCCCTCTTTCTTGCTTGCGCTTTTTTGCCACATTACGGTCAGCTGTTGGATATATATATATATATATATATATATATATATATATATATATATATATATATATATATATATATATATATATATATATATATATATATATATATATATATATATATATATATATATATATATATATTTATTATTTATATGTTAAAAACCATTTTATTTTATTATATTAATATTATATATATATATATATATATATATATATATATATATATATATATATATATATATATATTATATAATATATATATATATATATATATATATATATATATATATATATATATATATATATATATATACTATTGTAAGGAAGATAGTAGATATAAGATATTCCATCATTTCTATATTATAGTTGTTTATTTTTTTTGTTTTAATATCAATATTTATTTTATTTTATTTTATTTTATTTTATATTCATATTCATTTATGGTTAAACATTTAAAAAAAATTTTACGTAATATTTCTGAACTGTAATTTGAATTTATTATAACTGATAATCACAATGTGTTTTGAAGCTCTTAGATATATATATTTTTTCTGTTAAAATGAATGATAAACTCCATAAAATTGTTAGATTTATCTTAGCACATCATCTTCCTCTTGAGTATATGATAGCTTTCTGTTTAAAAGATTATTATTTTCCTAATTCTCATGTTGGAAAGTTTTTAATCTTGTGAAGTGATGAAGAAAAGTTTAATTAGGTAGACCTTATATTTAAAATCCTGTATTGTTTTCACCCAATAATTGGGAATAATATTTTGATAATTCAGATTTAAAGATTTTGTGTATTATATTCAGAATAAATTTCTAATTCATTGCTTTAAAAAAAAAAAAAAAAAAAAAAATTAAATTTCAAATAGAAGTGAAATCCAGGTATTATCAAATTATCCAATTTCGAAACTTTTAAATAAGAATATGTGAACCTTGTGTCACCGTGATTTATTGAGTTGTATTGAATTAGGTTATGTCCTAATAAGTTTAATCTGGGTTAGATACATAAGCCTTGAGATTTTGGAAATCTTATTTTAAGAGTCTGATGTTGTTCATAATAAGGTCGTGAAGATTTAAAATAAATAAATAAAAAAATAAAATTTTACTGAATATTATTTAAGAGCTTTTAGATATTTTTTTTTTTTTTTTCCAAAATATAAGTTTGTCTAGTTTTACTTTCAAATTTATCAGTTTGTCCAAGTTCGGCTTCAGTCCAATATTTTCTTTTCCTCAAACCTCTATTTAGAGTATTACCACCACCTCACACATTCACCCTT
Organism: Armadillidium nasatum; assembly: GCA_009176605.1. Classification (NCBI taxonomy): domain Eukaryota; kingdom Metazoa; phylum Arthropoda; class Malacostraca; order Isopoda; family Armadillidiidae; genus Armadillidium; species Armadillidium nasatum. The sequence goes on along the minus strand of SEYY01006701.1, from coordinate 37,073 downwards.
ACAGTATATTAAATTAATCCTTCAAGATGAAATACTTCAAATATAAATGAATACAAAAGTAAAAGTGATTTAAAACTTTATATGGAAAATTTAAACTTAATAGTAGTAATGTTGACATTAATTGAAAACTCTTTCGCTATCTATGCCACAGGGCCAAGTTAGCTTGAATCATTGATTGTTAAAAATGAGTTTAGGGTTCGCACGCATACGGGCACTCCCACTCACTCACTAACACATGCACAGGCACTCACTCACTCACTGACACACACACTCATTCACTTATTCATGCAAATTCAATCACACACACGCATTCACATATTCACTCACGCACACTCACTGATATACACACACACACACATTCATTCACTTACCCACACACTAACACACACGCATTCACTACTCACTCATGGACACACACATTCGCTACTCACACATGGACACACGCATTCACTCACTCATGTATGCTCACTGACACACTTATTCTCTCTCACACACACACACATACACACACAGAGTGTTTCCGGCATTCCTCGGTTGAAAGTTGCCAAACACAAAAAAATATAAAGGACACTGAAAATGAAAAGCTTTAAAGTATGGCAACTTCAATAATAGAACGGGGGTAAATAATAAATAATTACCCCGAAAATACAACACCTGATATTATTATTATTATTATTATTAATATTATTATTATTATTATTATTATTATTATTATTATTATTATTATTATTTCATGTCTGGTTCTCAGATCGATTGTTTTTTAAAAGTTATTTTCATTCAAGATTTATTCAGGCCGTTGCTGTGTTCAGGTTTACTTAGCAACCATGGTCCTTTATATATATATATATATATATATATATATATAATATATATATATATATATATATATATATATATATATATATATATATATATATATATATATATATATATAGAGAGAGAGAGAGAGAGAGAGACTAATTTTTAAAGGATGTTTTAAAAGTTTCGGCATTGTCTGTCCATTCAAAACTTTTATCTTGGGAATTGTAAGGAAAGGGGAGAAGGAAAGAATGGGTAGGGAATATCTCTCTTTCTTTCTTTCTCTCTCTCTCTCTCTCTCTCTCTCTCTCTCTCTCTCTCTCTCTCTCTCTCTCTCTCTCTCTCTCTCTCTCTCTCTAAAATCCTTAAAGATGAATAACTTGCTTCCGAGTGATGGATCTTTTTCGAAAGGATTATTTTATAATTATTATTCAATATATGAGAGTGACCTTCACCTGAAATTTATATCATTAGTTTTTTTGTTTGTGTGTGTGTGTGTGTGTTTTTGTAATGGTTATCTGGTTAAATTTATATTTCTCTTGGGTTCGAACCTTCCTGCCAAATAGACTTGGCCGTCGAAGGACATTCACTTTTTTTTTTTTTTTTTAAATATATTGGACAAAATCACTTTCGTTATTTTCACTCATGTGTAAGTTGATACTTTGCAGTCACGTGTGCGTAGCTCTTTTTCTTTTTCTTTTTCTTTTTAATGCATGTTCGTTTTGGTATTAAAGTCCAATCTCTACATGTGTGTATATCTTTCCTTTTTTTGAGGTGGGGTTGGAGGGGGAGGAGGTAAGATGCTATTTCTTAAAATCTTTTATTTATTATTAAAAAAAATGAAAGCAATTTCAAGGTAAAACAAACAAATTTTAGAAAGAAAGAGAGAGAGTGTATGTATGTTGTATGTATGTTTGTTTGTTTGTGTGTGTGTGTGTGTGTTGACAACTTTGTCAACGCTAGGTGGCATGTAATTATATAATATTGTTTTTATATTATTATATTATATATATATATATATATATATATATATATATATATATATATATATATATATATATATATATATATATATATATATATATATATATATATATATATATATATATATATATATATAAAGAAAAAACCTGTAATATTTTTTTTTCGAAAATGAAAACTGTTCTCTTACACGCTCTCTCTCCCAAATAAGAAAACTTTTTCAGAGAGCAGTGTGAATGAGTAAGTTATCTCTCTCTCTCTCTCTCTCTCTCTCTCTCTCTCTCTCTCTCTCTC
>SEYY01006701.1:7500-10000 GCA_009176605.1 Armadillidium nasatum | reverse complement strand
TAGAGGAATTTGTTTTTATAATGTATAAAAATTTGAAATTAAAATTAAAATAATTTGTTTTCTATTTTGTCAATTATAACCGATTTGCATTAATAAAGCTCAATTAAATTTTGTTAAGATTTGGAATATATATTAAATTCTAAACTCTAACAGTTCTATATTGGATAAATTATATTAATGAAGATCAGATTCTTGTATTACCTATATGAAATCTTGAACCAAATATTAAGGAAGTTATATTTCTAATATATAAACTACTTTAAAGTTTTTTTAACACAGTAAGAAGGAACTAATATATCTGTTATATCATTATGTATCCAAAAAATATGACAAATAAAAAAAAAAAAAAAAAACAGTTTTATTATTTTTTTAAAAAACTTTCAAAAAAATCAAAAAAAATCATGGAATATTTTTTCATAAAAAAATCAATTGATTTAATCAACTTTTAAACCATGTTTGGAAATGGATAATCTAATGAAATTTCGATTTTTAAAAATTAGATGTTTACAAAATAATTCGGAAAAAGCTCACCTGAATTATTGTCAATAATAATATTCTGACTCCAAATGTATAGCATTTACTATCCTATGATTGAAGGTTTAATGTAAAATAAATTATAAAAATCAAATGAAGAGTATAGGTGAATGTTATAAATATTACCCCAGGCAAAAATGAGAGAGTTAGTGTCTTGTTGAAACCTCGGTACAAAACAATTGATTTTTTTTAAAAACGAATTAAAAACCAGTACAAGAATCATAAAAAATCTAACAACTTCACAAAAGATGATATGTTTAATCATTAATAAAATTCTGGGAGCGTGAGATCAATATAATTTACTACGAATTAGGTTAGATCAAGCTAATGGTGAACGACTTATTGACAACCAAGAATAATCCAACTATCTGTTTATGTAAATGAAAAGTTGCGCTGTTCCTTTATATGAGGAAGACACGTACGAATGTAATAAAAAAAACTATTACAGTCGCTATATATATATATATATATATATATATATATATATATATATATATATATATATATATATATATATATATATATATATATATATATATATATATATATATATATATTTATATTATATATTATATTTCAGCTGATATATTTGTTTTATTTTAAAGTAAATTATTTTAATGAGTACGAAATAATGTTTTACCAATTTGTTTAATAAAATTATTTTTCTGTTTTCGTATCCAAGAAATAATTGTACGTATGAGACGAAAGGTTATATTGTACGTAGTATGTTGCCATTTTACAGTGTGTGTGTGTGCGCGTGTGTGTGTGTGTTTTAATCTGTAACTCTCGGATCAGATATTGTATGCTTTTTAAATGTATTTGTTAATGGTATAATATCATATTGTAATATATTTTGACATGTGAATGTCGTCTTCACAGATGTAGAATTCAATGACATTTTAAATATTGATAGATGAATCTTCGATTTGTTACGCGTTTCTTAGTAGTTCATCTTTAATAATGGTTTTTCATGCTACCTTCTAGTTTGACTAACGTCGTCGTTACTCGTATATAATATTTTTTGTTATTGCTTCCGGGAATACGATTAAGTAGTCTGCTTTCTTAAAAGATCTAATCAATTAATTAAAATTGGAACTCGTTCATGTGAATTGCCATGAATTATTTAACTGTTGTGTTGTAAGAATTTGGCTTTGTGTCTTCTCTCTCCCCCCCTTAATATTGTTGATTTGGAATCTTTTAATAATGGATAAGAATCCGATATTGGAGATTATAAATTAATATGTGCATGCCTGACACATCGAGTAGTGTTCAGCTTTAAAGTGTAAAATATAACTGTAAAATTGTATTTTAATTTGGGGCTGGTGTAATTTGGGTCACCCTCGCGATGTAGTGTTTTGCTATCATGGTTTTTGCCAATCTTCTCACCCATTATAGTATCAAACCTTTTTAAAAATAATTATAAAACATGCTTTGTTAATGGTTAGTGATTAAGGGTAGGGTCTTCATTCTGTAGTTTTTATATTAAAGATATTTTTTTTTCTTTTTTAGCAGCTTATTTGATGCTACACTGGCGTATGATAAATTTAAAAATTCCTCAGTCTTGCACCTTTCGATAAATTGGCGTCAATACTTTTCTGTTTAGATTCTAGGACACTAGACCAAGGGTCGCATCCTTCCTCTTTCTTTTAAATTAGGACGATACTCTCTCACCTTTTTTTGAGAAAATTTTTTTTTTTTTTTTTTTTTTTTTTTTTTTTTTTTTTTTTTTTTTTTTTTTTTTTTTTTTTTTAAAATCATTTTTTTTTTTTTTTTTTTTTTTTTTTTTTTTTTTTTTTTTTTTTTTTTTTTTTTTTTTTTTTTTTTTTTTTTTTTTTTTTTTTTTTTTTTTTTTTTTAAAACTAATTTTTTTCTGAATTTAAATATACTACCTAACACAGAACTTTTTTTTTTTTTTTTTTAACCAAACCCACCTTGGTACAACGGTATACTGGTTTGACTCTCATGC